>CM019753.1:16323920-16559876 GCA_009761765.1 Phenacoccus solenopsis
CCTCGTTAATAGGAGTCGAATAAAAACATGCACTGTTCCTGAACAGCGCATGGTTACAACAAAACCTCGTCATTAGAGATGTACTTAATCTTTCTCGATTCAAAATTATTTCGATCGAAGACGATATACAGTACTAATTTCTAAAAAATCTTAAATAACCTGAATCGTTCCGATACTCTGACAATAAAGAGTTCTTCGAATTTTACGATTAAAATGCATTGAGAACAAGATGTATCTGCATTCGGTATTAATTATCGTAGTTTTATGGGCATGAAATGATGGAAAGATTTATACGTATAATCTTACCATTCAAATTAAATTCCAATAAATGTGCCAACTTACTTACATCACTACAAATTTTTCAGATAATTTTTCTTAATTACACAATATTTTTAATTCCTTATAAGCGAGTAGAGAGAAACAATTTGACGGTAATAATATGAGTACAATGATCAGATTATCGTTATATTTGCCTGATAGGCCATTACAGATTCAGGGTAATCATTTTGCACAGACATCTATACATCTGATAGACCAATAGCTTATTATATAGCACTGCTTGATCAACTGTTGTAGTGTTTTCGTTATCTGTTGGGTGTGTGTGTGTATTATGCCCATCGATAATATAACAACCAAAATCATAGAGTGAAGTTGGGAACAAAAATAAAAACAACCAATTATTACTGCATATTTTCGTACTCCAAAAACGTGTGAAATTCGTTAAAAAAGAAATAATAACAAAAAATACCTGAAACGAGGTTTCTACAACAACACAATAAAATTTCCAATCAACTTTGTATTGTTTTTGAAAAAAATTTGAAAATCCAAACTCATCTCTTACTCTAATAAACATGCCTACTATTCAAAGTGGTTTGACCTATAACAGGTTAAACCATTCCGGCTGGCCACCAAGAAATTTTAGTAAATTTCTATTGGTTCTCCCAGCCACAAGAGTCTGAGAACAACAACCAATGAAAATGAAAAATATGTGGTTCTGAATGACGTCAATATGAGCAGCTTAATGTACACGTGGACTCATCACTTTTGCGGCGTAAGGGAGGAAACCAAAATTTTATTAATGCTCACCAAGACTGATGTCTTATTGGCTGTTGATATTATCAACTCACAGTTGCTCATATTGACGTCATCAGTAAACAATGCACTTGAAAAAATAAAGTTGAAATTTTTCACGTGATCTCAAATGGTGTAACCTGTTATAGGTCAAACCACTTTGCCTACTATTTATATCTATACATTTTCGAAACCATCCCCTTTCCCTTTTGCCCTTAGCTCCTCATATACTTTCGACAAAATGGCCACTATGATAAATAAAAATACTTGGCTTCTTTTTCGAAGCATATAAACATAATATGAATTAAACCAAGCGGAAGCCAAGCGATGTTACTGAACTCTGCGTACTGTTGGCTATCATACTAATGTTAAGACAACCACAACATGTGAACTTCAAAATTGAAAAAATTTATGGAGTGAATATTTATGGAAGAAATCATACACGTAAATTATTTATTTTTCTCCAATGACGACAGAGAATCAAAATAAGTAATTTTAATAACTGAAAAAATTTTTTTTAAAATGTTTTTTTCATTCGATTTCCAACGTACTTGATCAATCAAAGGATTAAAACGAACGAAAATTTCTATTTTTCGAACAGAAATCTAGCAACAAATTGGTCTGAATTGACACGACGGTCAAAACTGGAAACTTTCCACCTTCATAACGTCATTTTACTTGGACCCACGATAAGACTCAGAACTGGTGTTGACATAGCATGCTTTGAACACTTCTTTTATTTTTCGCTCTAAATTGTTAATATAATTTTCCATTATTCGAAAAAAGTTTAAAAACTGTGGAGGTAGAGCGATGATTTTTTTTTTTTTGTTAAACATAAAATTTGAAGTGCCCACAGCCTCACAATTACGTGATAGGGCAGGAACATAGCCAAGAAGAAAGAAAGTAGGGTGGGGGAGGGTTAGAACCCCCATGAGCTCGGTTTCTTGAATAACTAAATACTGTTAAACCTTGTAATTTTTCTACAATAGCAGCTGTGTAAATTTATACTGAAATAGATTTCTTAAATCCCAAAAAATTAAATTTTTTATGATCAATTGATTAAGACTTTTTCAATTGCTATGAATTACTACAAAAAAATATCTTCAGAAATTAGGTCTTGAAGTGCATTCATAAATTTTTTGTGCATTAGAAAATTTATGCCCTTTAAAATATTTCCCAACCCCCCCCTCCGCCACCCAATTACTCTGACTACAGACTTGCAAAATGTATCCATGTTCGGAAAATAATTTTCAAACCCCTTCTCATTGATATATCCTGTCTACGGTCTTATGGTGGAATAGTTTCATAATGATGACATAATATTGACACATTCTAATACTCGAAAATTGATATACATGGTGGTGAAAGAGTTGATGTAAACTCAAACTTTTAAATTTGATGATATTGTAGAAAATACAAACACATTTCAAGAACCATTTTTTTAAATGGTAATATGGTAATAAATGGCAGAAAGTTTCATTTCAATCCACATTAAGTTGTCATTTACATTCTAAATTACCTCCCTCCCACATCATTACACTCTCATTGTTGTCACGAATAACAAATTTTATAAATAATATTTTTATTATTAATCATAGTCAACACCTGTAATTTTCATTTCAAAGAATCAAATCGACTTTTTTCATCTTTTTGGACATTTCATCGCAAATTTTTTCCGCATTTCCAATTACTTATAATCAAGAGTGTAAAAAAAGAGGCCAAGTGGAAAAGTAGTGATGTCCTTGATCCTTCCATACCTACACTACGGTTATGAGATAATTACCGGTGAAAAAATCTACATTTCTTGAAAGCAAAGGGAGATCAGCACGATAATTCTATTCTTTAAAATTCTGTAAAAAAATACTGCATAATTTTTCCTCGTACATTTTTCCCAGCTTTTAATGACTACAAGAGTAGAGACCTTGCTCTATTAATTTCAAAATCTCGAATAGAAAAATCAAAGGAGCTTCGGAAGTAATCGATATCCTCTTTCAAATGTAACGATATTCAAACATATACGAGTACTCCTTATAAATCAAACAATTCCGCCTCTCCTACATGGAAAAATGCACGAGGCACGGATAAAGTTTATTTCACCAACGCAAAAAGCCAAACGCCTGAATTACTTTAATTCCTGAAAGTCTGAAACGTATTCCCACATAAAATCATTCACCATACATTAACCAACTGTATGATATTCATCTATAGACATTAAAAAACGCGGATACTTTTCATCCACAGCACAAGCTCACCGATGCTTTAGTCATTTCATACCGAACTCCAAATTAGTTAAAACAAACCTAAAGGAGAAAATTCTACGTTCCGACTATGCCATCAGCGGAACACAAATTTTCGTCGATTTTCTAGGCTTAAATGGGAAACATTTCTTTACACGCGTTTGACTTTTCATTCAATAGCAGGGTAGCTTTTAGCCGTCAAAAGATAGCTCATTGTTTGCGAAAGCTTCGCGTGAGCGAACTATGGTTATGAAACACCCTTCTCGTCATTCCCTTTCATTGTATCGTCGTTCTTAGTTTAATATCGTAACTTAATATTAAAGCGAAAAAAAAAAACCGACTTACCTTATTCGTGGGCATAAATTCGACTTTCATATTTGCGCATTTATTTAAAGTCTGCAATCTGCGGAACAACGACTGCAAAGCGTCCGGCTCTAAAAACTGATGATCTTTTTGAACCGAGTTCACGTCTATTGGAAATTGCATATCTGCCAACGTAAAAAATTAATATTAATTATCGTATAAGGTGAAATTATTCGCGAGGTAATAAAGAGAAACCGAGCGGCGAGCTCGTTAATAAACACGCTAACGACCGTGTTCGTCGTATATTTTAATTTTTTTCATTAACATCGCCTTTACCTTCGAATTAACACACCCGACAAAATCAGCCGCAGAAAGAAGCGACGAAAGAACAACATAAAAATACCCTCATTTTATAATCATCCAAAATGTAAACAGCTTACAACGAATTCGTGTTTCAACCAGTATCGTCCATGAAATTCAACACCGAACCGAGAACATTACGCCTCATATTTTCGCTTTTTTTTTCAGTCTTCCCAACTCGGATAATTTATAGCTTTTTTGGCTATTTTACATTTTGGTTTGTCGGAGAAATTTTGGGAACACTATTCCCCAAGATGTTCTCCCCCTTTTATTAGTATTTTTCAATTTCTGAATTTTACAACACTGACAACGTGAAATTTAGATTTACTCAGCAGAGGAGGAAGCGAAAGGAAGAATAATGTTTGAAAAAAAAAAGAAATAGTCTTTCTAAAATTTGACACGCTGTAATAGCTTAAGTTTTTAATTAAAAGTTCAGCTAAAAATTAATTAATATTTTATTTTTTGTATGAAAATACCTGCACTTATTTCCCATTGAAATATTATTTCGTACACGTTCCATTTTTCATAATTGCAAGAAGGGCATGTGTTTAAAATGCGAACAATGGTGTATTTCGAAGGTTAAAAATTAATTACACAGTTTTGAAGAGAAAACACTAGTTTTCGGAGTCAATAATGCTGTAAATGGTTTAGCTTCTAATACAGCATTGGGTTTGAAATACGCACTATCTGTTCTGTCTACGCGAGCTTTTTCATGTATTCAAGGTGTTTTTTTGGTGCACATGACCAGTGGCGCTGAAAGCCATTTTGCACCCGAGAGATGAACAGAAAAAATTGAAACGTAGGTATTATTTTACTTTGAATGACTTTTTGTCAGGCCCAGGGGAACTTCCCCCTTCCCCCCTCTCAACCACTGCACACGACTTGAATGAGGCGAAAAATAGTACATCAGTGACATGATGGTTGCATATCTCCATAAAGTTTTACAACGGAGGGATAACAAACATAATTATAATTTTTCCTTTGGAATCTAATCCACGTAATTCTTTGTATTTTTCTCGACAACTTTTCTTAGAAAAGAGGTAAAAAATATTTGTTTAATTTTTTGCACTCATAAATCTAGTAATGCTTATTTATGTCATAATGAAATGATTGAGAAATTTAATCGTCGTATAAAAATCATGATAATACGATTAATAGGATTATTTTTAAATACTTTAAAGCATAAGTTATGTAGATTTTATTAACTCCCAAATGATAGACATATGAACCTGCCCCCCCCCCCCCACGAAACTTGTACTAGTTTTTCTTTCTTCGTGACTTACATGTGGATAAGAGAGGAGAAATTGGAGGCAAATGTAAGAAATTCAAGTCTTAGGCAGTATAGAAATTGTGAATGAAAACTCAGAGCCCTAAATGGTAAACTACACAATTGCAATTAGAATTGCAAAGTAGAAAAATTTCAAGAGAATATGTGCGAAGAAATGAACCATAAAACGAAAGGATTACTTCAATACAATTTTAATTTTTTCAACCATGTTGCACTCATTTTTGGAGGCTGGAAAAAAATATGCAAGTACACTACCTAACCACATTACAAAAGTAAAAAAAAATGTCCGAAGTTGATTCGATGTATAAAGCTACTAAAAGCCATTTTTATTTTCCTTCCTTTAGTCTATCGTAGACATTTACACGTCGCCTTCAAATTCTCAAGAAAAAATACCTCCATACAGTAGTGTAAATATGTAGCAATACTTTTGAGGAGGAGGCAAGGTGGGAGCAGGGGCGTTTACGTTTGTATGTTATGATGATTTCTTAATTTCTCTTAAAATTCATTTTTTCACAGTAATTTGGACATTAACAAGTTTTTTATTTCAGCTTTCATATGTTTATATTTTTGATCATGGGTCAAGCACCTCAGGACCTTGATTTTTTCCCACAAAATAATGGAATTTCAAGGTTTCGAAAAAAGCTTCAAAACTGCAAGACATTTTAAAGATAAGGTAACCTAAAATGGTATTTCTTTCGAGCGAAAATTTATTTTTTTCAACACTCGTGGAAAGAAGCAGATATGAAATTTTCAATACGTCAAATTTTATATTCGAGTAGACGTATCGTTATAGAAAACCAGAGGCGTCGAAGCGACAAGTAGACTTAGCGACGGTAAAGATGAAAAAAAGACTGAAATTCGCGCCGGTGAACCTGACTTCGTAGTTATTACTAATGTATTCGAAAGTTAAAGCGTAAAATTTTTTGCCAACGCATTAGAAATACTTCGACGTGAAGAAAAAGTTAAGAATGTTTGGGACTAGTAGGTAATCGTTTTCAACAAATTCGAAGTTGCTAAACAACAACAGCGTGTATCGCGAAAAAAAAAAATAAAAACTGAAAAAAAAAACGGTCACGGTATTACGCGGCTTACTATGTTACACGATTACGTCGTGGAAAAATTTTTCCTAAGGTAGTGAAACGATGTAAACGACCGTGTAGTAATGTAATGGTAATATGCGACCGTAAGTGACTGGAATTCGCTATCATACAAATATCCCTGGAGTTGAGAGTTTCGGCGTATCGTGAGGAAACAGATAACGTCGATGATGGAGAGAGAACGGTGAACGGGGATGAAGTCGTTTTGAAAACATTCCTACGCATTATAATTTCTCGAATTTGTTTACGTTGTTTATTTAAATTTGATTAAATACGAAGACATTCGCGGGTGGTTGTATTACGATTCTCAACGGATGAGTTCGTTTACCTCGCGCTTTTCAGGGAATCATTTTTAGCACCTAAGTACCGAGTACGTGTTGCTCTGTGAGATCAAATTAGATAAGTAGCCGAAGCGATGAGTTCATTACGTGGGTGGCTTTTTTAGCTGAGTTTTCAACTAGAAAACGACAGCTATTTCAGTCTACCTTATTTCTGGAGGGGGTCGGGTAGGTGGAGTCTCAAATCTTTGCATTTCAGGCTATTTGAAATTATCTGGCAAACGTCCAACTTTTTCCAAGTGTAGCGCAGGCGGGTATTCATAAAATTCGTTCAAAATTTGGGTAGGGACTTTTTTTCAAAATGAACAAGAGTATTTTTTTTTGTTGTTTCGATAAAATTCAAAATGGCGGATCACTCAAATTTTGAGGAGAGCTGGAGAAGAAGCAAATAGCTCAAATTTTTTGTTTTTCATTCATATGAAAGAATAAGCCACGCATACCAACATATCCAAATTTCATCTGCCTAAGTGCATTTTGAGGGGAGTTGGAGCATAAAACGCTTTGTAAGGAAGTTTTTGAGTTATAACATTTTTTAAATCTCCCATATCTCCTCACCAAATAAACTTAGAAAAGTCAAACTTTGAATGTGGGGTGCCTTAGTGACCAGAATATGATCTCTTGAATTTAGGCCAAAATGGATCCAAAATGGAGGTTTATCAAAATTTGAGTAGGGCTTAAGGAGCCTCAAATTAGTGAAAATGTAATTAATATGAACTCATATGATTATTGGGAATAAGAAGTACACTACATTTCCAATTCATCTCCATACATGATGTTGGAGGGGTGAAGAAGGGGTTATTGACATAAAAATGAGAAGAGTGATAGGCAAGACATGGTGCACCAGAGTTAGGATGGTTGCATTCCCCCTACAAGACTCACAGCGGAGAAGCAAGAAATATAATTTTTATTTTTTCAAGTCTTTGACGCCCTCAGGCAGTCAAAATGAATTGCCTTTCTGTCGCATTTGTAAAAATAGTAATTAGTTGAATACAAAAATTGAGTGAAATAACATTTTGGAAAAAAATGAATTTTAGGTACAAAAAAAAAAAAAAAAAAAAGGTGAAGTTGCATTTAAAAAAAAATGTATTATTATTAATAAATAAATAAATTTCAAGTATCAAAATTTCAAAACCTCCTTTCTTTCTTACAGCTGCCAAAAAAAAAAAAAAAAAAAAAAAAATATTAAAAAAAACAAACAAGAATATGAAATAAAAATACAATAACTATTTCGATATTATTTTGCATACACATCATACAGCATTCGGATTCTTTGACACCCTTTTTTACCTAGGCACCAGTTATTGATTTAAAAAAATCAAAAATCGATAAAAACTTATTTTCAAAAATTGAGTCAAAAAATATTTTAACATAACCCTCTTCGCAACGATTCATTCGTAACTGAGGTATATCATACATTTCATTTTTTTCTATTTAATATCAAGATTCCGAAAAAGAATCCTTCACTGCACGCTCGAATAGACAGAAAATAAAATAAAAGACGACTTCAACTACAACCTAATTAATATCGACACTTCTACGCATAAATCGTAGCAAAATCGTAAACCCATTCATTGACAAATCTCGCAGAGCATTCAATTCGAAGTATCTGACGCAAAAAATTTTTACCTATCGACATTTTCGAGCCAACAGGAAATTTTGTATTATCCAGCTTCACCGATTCAACCATATAAAAGCTTTCGCAATTTCCACCTCACACACGAGATGTTTCACGTTATAATCTGCGTCAGATTACGAAGAACGCGCGGAAAAACCCCCGTCAGGTATTCTTTTATTTAAAATCGCCTCTAACGGCCAATTCTTTTTCAATATACTCGGAAATTGCTGCGATAAAATAAACAAACTCTATTTCGATATCGTCGAATACGTGAGATCGACGTGTTTTCACAGCTCTACTCGGTGAACCAGTAGGATAAACTTTTTCACACTGCAACTATTTTTCCTCTTTCGCCGGATTTAAACGACTGTAATATTTTTATCCCTTCGGTTTCACTTATGATGCTCTCACTATCTTTACAATTTGATACACGCGTCATTTTAGTTTACGCAAAGTGTCGCAAAACCCTTTACTCGTGATGCGATTTTCACCATAAGTAGTGCAATGGAGATTTGTAACAGGAAAATTTTTCGAAAAAAAGTTTTCGATGTTTCCTCACCCAGATTATGCAATTGGTGGTCCGTATATAAGCGATTAAATTAATTCCCCCTCGGCTCCTCGCTTTGATTGTATTCTCACAGTCTCACAAAGACGCCATTTTAAATAGGACGATTACTCGCGATTATCGTTTCGTCCACCGTGTAATTTTCAATACTCCAGTACAAAAGATAATGACCAAACTCCTACTTTCTTTTGATAATACTTTTACCTTTTTCTAAATGAGGTTGTTGCACTAACACGGCGCGCATGCCCAACACGTCTATATAATTAGCGTTTTTTAAAAATATAAACAAATCGAGCGCGGTATATGTAATTAAGGTAATTAGCCGGCTCGATAGTGTTGATTTTTTTTTCTCTTTTTTCTTATTCTTTGTATAGCAATACGTTGAAAGACATCGGAATAATTTACCTTATTGTTATGTAAGACGGAGTCGAAAAAATAATAATAACGAATCGTATTGTTGAAATAAACACGCGTGCCAGTTCGAAATGGGTCGAATGAAAGGGCAGGCGTTGGAATCATGATTTGACAAATTTCGAAAATAATAATTATTTAATAATTTATTTTTGACCAAGAAATTAATCTACTTATTTTTGATTGAGTTAGATTCGAGGTTAGTTCACGTGACATAAATGATATGAACCGTGGCATGCGTCCTGATATCAATTCACGTGCATAGTGCGTACTCGTATAACTGTGCTGTTCTTCGCGCTTCAATGATTTATCAGCTCGGATCAATGCGTCGGTTATAAATTACACAGACACGTCGTAAAATAACATTATTCACACGATCAAAGTTTATAGCCATCGACAATTCGTTATCAACGAATAAAAATAAATCAAAGGACTCCAAAAAAACATTACTTAATGACGATTTCCAGCACTGACTATATCGATTTAAATTAACATTCGCGTATTAAAATTTTACCCAGATGTGAGGCAACGTAACGGATACATGGGCGCCTCGACGACACCTCTCATTATATCACCGAAGAGAGCAGACAAAACCTCGCCCATCTTACATAAGATCACTTTCCGCGAATTATCCTCACATCCCACGTAGTTACCTCCATTATCAACGGTATCGATCTCGATCACGTAAGTAAGGTGTACCATCGATACACCGGCTCACCTACGCGACTACGAGTCGCTTACACTTCCGAGATTTTAAATACACGACGCGACCCGATGTAAAAATTATATCAACTTACAATTACTATCGCCTCTGAAACCATATCGCGCACGAAAACAGTGTAGAAAATTCGTTAATTTAATAAACCGCACAGCACCAATAGTACGCACACGTTCTGCTTCATTATCTCGATACAATTTCGTGCATCGCCGCCAATCCTTCCAACCGCTAAGACCAAAATAAATTTACCAACGCATTGTCAGCTTTCTCTTCCTACCGTCGTCATTTCTAAATTTATATTAAGATACGGAGTAACGAGTAGGGAAAAAAATCTACATCGTAATTAATTTATAAGCTACACGTAAAACGCGTGTTTTTAATTTCGCCACCGAAGGTTGTCTACATCATGCTTTTCACCACATCTTCGCCAGCCAGCTTGTCGCCGTGCAACGTGCCAAAACGCAGGACCCACTATTTCGTCATTTACACCCTTCCTCATACTCCTAATATATGTTTCTACTGCACTGTTTTTATATACTCGGTAACTCGGGGATAATAATCTGAATTTTATATCGTCATCAAATGTTCAATTATTCAGTATTGGCACTTTTTATCGATGTAATCGGCATCTAGCAAAGAGTTTCGAACCCAGCAAAATGATGGTGAAAAAATTATTTCTGATGAGAAAGTAAAAGGCAACTACTTCAGACAATCCTCATTTAACTGATGAAATACTTGTATATTCATGAAGATTTCAAAATTAGTATTGAACAAAACATAAAAGCTACACTGGAGTAATAATAATACTAATTAAAGAAACCAATTTTTTTTTTAATTACTAAAATTATTCATTTCTTTTTTTTTTAACCTCGGTAGGTATTAAACAAAAAATATATATGAGTAAGTTATCTTTATGTGCATTAGTTCAATATATTTTTCGAAGTTTGGTAATCCGGATTGTTCCATCGTAAATAGACCCCTAACAAAGAGTAATTTACCTGGTCCGCTTTCTCACTGGTCATACATCACACACTTAACGACAAATCATAAGGCTAGAAAGTGATAAAATCTAGGTGACCTCATTTCTATCTTTCTAAATATCGTTCAGTTTTCAGAGAACGACTAAAATTCGTTTGTGATTTAAATCATCGATCCAATTCATGTTTTCATTTTTACGAGTAAGTCGAGGTAATTTTCGACTTTCTAATTAGTTGTTACAATCAGAAAGCGGACCCCTTACTATACCACTGATGTTTGCACCCCTCAGCACCAAATTTTCTTTTTGAAGAAAAAAAATTGAAAAATTTAATTTCTCTCCTTATTTTTTGTTGAATTAAAAAATAAAAACTCAACTCTTGTTTCCCAAGCATTCTGAACCATATTTATCAAAATTATATACTTTATTCAACTTTCGATTAATATTAATGTAGTTTATTTGGTAACACTGACTCTCGATAAAATTGATTTAAATCAATTAATAATGAAAAAATTAAAATTAGAAATTTATGATTAAATTTTATGATAATTTTTATCATTTATTATCACGTAAAAAACCAAAAGAAATGAGAAAATTTACATTCTGTTTGAAGGTAGGAAATTTCACTCTGAAGGTTGCAAAGTTCACTTCGTCACACGATAAGTAATTACTATATACAGCGTGTTTCTGGCGTAAGTGGCTAAACTAAAAAAAAAACTTTAAAGCTTAAAAAAGTAGATCCTCTGAAAATTAAAAAAATCATTTTTTTAATTCACCAGCATTTTAAAAAATGGTCAGCTGTAGCAAAAATTTGAATACTTTTTGTCACTGAAGTAAGAAAAAAAATCCTAGAGTTCTGAAAATTTCAAAAATCACATTATAAATTTTTTTCGTGCTTTTTAAATAATTTTCATGTGTTTTAGATATTTCAAACATTATTTTTGAATTCAATATTGTTTATATAAATTGTCAAAGTCTGGAAAATCAAATTAACGGATTTTTTGCTTTTTTGAAAAAGTCTCAGAGGTTTCAAAAACGTTGAGAACAATTAAATAAAATTTTTAATAACTGTTTAAAATTAAAATTTATGTAAATACAAAAAAAAAAGTATAAAATTCTTCGATTTATTCAACGTGGATGAAGTTAAGTAAACTACAAATAAAATTTTAAAAAAGGTAAGCAAGCAGCCACGCTCTATTACTAGAGCTGAGTTTTTGAAGGAGTATGTTCAGGTTTATAATATATAACTTTGATAACCCTTTCATGTCTACAGAATACATCCAGCATAATATCTGAAAACCCCACGTAAGAAGGTAATTTAGGATATATAATACTTCTTGCCCAAAAAATCGTATATAAGAACAATTTTTTTCAAATTTTAACTATCTGAGACTTCTCCAGCTTTCCTAAAATTTTGACTATCTGCCATTAAAATCCATTTTGAGCTAAACTGAAGACCTCATGTCTTTTTATACAGGGAAGCCTGAAACTCTAGCTATCCTTTCAAAAGCACCTAAGAGGATGAATTTTGTACATGTAGCACGTCTTGCCCACAAAAATCACATGAGAGTGTATTTTTCAAATTTTAGCTATATTTGAGAGCCCTCTAGCTTTCTGTAAATTTTCTTTATCTGCCATCAGGATCCATTTTGGTTCCTGATTAACCCAAATCCAAAGGTTCATATTTTGGTTCACACTTAATCCTGCATAAAAAATGTGAAATCATATGGACGATGCGTAAAATTTAATAACCCCTCCTTTTCCCCTCCCACATCACTTATAAAGGTAGATTGAGGATACTGTTCAATTCTTATTCCTTGTAATGATGCGAGTCCATATTCATCAAGTTTGAGCTACAGCTGAGGTACCTCAAGTCATCTTCAAACTTTAACCATTCAGTCCCCACCTAACCCTAAATACAAAGTGTGGTCTTTTTAGTTCGATTCAATAATCAAAACACCTCTTCAAATAGCTGGTTTTTGTTTTAACTCCTCCTAAAACTTCTTCAGAAAGTTGAAATTTTATACGTTAGCATCCTTAACTCATTTTTTCATACTTAATCACAAATAAAAATTCTGTACAATTTTCCCCTCACCATCCTTTCAAAAATTTGACAATATCGCCATATTAATATTTTTTACATATTTAACAATGATCCAACGATACTTCCTTCGCTTGTAATCTCTTAGAAATAGGTCTCATCTGTTCCGATAAATCTACGTTCCTGTGGTCCAAACGATTGTACACGAATCATACATAAAAAAAAATTGAAAAAAAAAACGAATAAAAAAAAATAATAATTTTGCATATTTCCACAAACACGATGATGAGCCTTTCACCAAATTTTCAGCGATTTTCAGTCATACCCGGCAACGTGATTCGAGCAAGGGGTAGGGGACAAAAAAATATACATATCAAAACGTTGTACATTTGTCATATTATTACGAATAGTCTGAAACGCAACAATTTGAGAACCCTTACCTCTCATGATCACCCCTTCCACAACCAGGTAGGCTGTAATAACTACTCTTTTTAATAAAAAAGTCAACTAGAAACTGACAATGTTTTGGCTCAGAGAAGGCTAACCCTACGTAGTGCCAACGTCACTCATAATGAGTAATTTTATTCAATTTTTAAACGATCATCACTCAATCATGAGTATTGTAGCAACTTTTTTCATTCTTGTGACACTGAAATTTATTCGTGTAATACAAAACAAGATGTACGTAATTCAGCTATAACGTCGACATTCAAACGTGCGCTAAATCTAATCAAAAAAAATTTATAACTGGGGACACAGCGTAGAATCATGAAGCAATCAAGTGCAGGGTGATGGCAGAGCTTGTAAAACCGTGTCGTTTGGTTTAACCGATACAGATAAATTTACACAAGTGTTATTGTCGATAATTTCAACGCTTTCGATATCATATAAATCGTCTCTATTTAATAACAATCCTCATACCTCCATTCATTCGGCATCCCGTCCGAGTAGTCGAGTACTAAAGCTAAACGAATCGCCGAAGCCATTTAGGCGTTAAATTTTTACACGATTATTCGCTCGAGTACGTACCTTACACGTTGAATTTTCTCGTCCTCGTTCGGCTTACGTAACTAATATTTTTCGTACATTCGAACTCTTCGAAACGTATTAAATTTCCGCTCCATTGTGGCGTATACGGTCGCGAAAAAGTGGAACGCGTTCCAAGGCCATCGTGCGCCGATAATGCTACCCTTTCGCGAAGAAATTAAATTTTATATCTTACGAATTCGACGACCGTATAGTAAACCCGATAGGAATTATAAACATCTTCGAATTAACTTCGCCTCGGATGAACCCTGTATAAATAAAAAGTCGAAAGCTGCCAACGTTATTTGCTACAAAACACCCTCGAAAAGAAATTCTAAACGTTGATATCTTTCGTCGTTTTAAAATCCGCCGCAAAACACCATCGTCATTTTGTCGCCTTGGAAAAATATCATCCGAGCGAAAAACTCACTAACCTTTTCTCGTTTGATGAAAATCCAACGCATCCGAGGAAAACCGACAGTTGGTCCGGGAAAACAGACGCAACACGGCCATGACAACAACGCGAAACCAACGCAGGTAAATAAACTTAATGAAAGCCCGTCACGACGAGATTACCGACCGATAAGGCGTCTTTTAGCAAAAGCTAGTCAAACAAAAACTGACGTTTACGCATTATTCGATTCATCGGCGCGCTAATTTCGCACTAACCGAGCGTAAAAATAGCGATACGGTTTCCCAACTCGGCCTAATAATAGAATTAATATTTTTCTGGGTTATTAGTTTCACGTATATATGCCATTCGAATCACCATCGGCCCACGCCTTTAAGTGGCGCCGTATTTTCCAAATTCTACCATCGATTCCCTCCGCTTCCTCTTCAGTCTTTACCGCCAACGTGGATTAATTTCCCGAGCGTATTGTCCTCTGGCGTACGCTACGGAATCGGTGTCACGGTTAAGATGTTTCTTTTCGTCATTTTCCTTTTCGTTGGGTAATGCCGATCTTTTATTTTGCTTTATACGCGCAACTGTACAGCGTACAATTGGTTATTTGGATTCACTTCGAACGAATTCAAGGCGAAGCTATTAATTCGTATTGCTCAGCGATGAAGTAATGAGAAAGCCTACAATGAATAAACCTTACAGTTGCGATCATCGAACGTAAATAGGCGATTTTTAATTTTTTTTTTTCTTCAATGAGAAAATCAAAATCGTAATCACGAATTAATTCACCATCAAGGATCGAACCTTCGACACCAGAATAACCTCGACTCGAGATTTCCACACTTCAAACACTCGAGTACACCGATACGTGCTAACAGTAAGTTTCTATTCCGAAATAACGCAATCTTCAGAGAACTACATAGATGTTGAGAAAAGTCATCGCAAGTTCCAACACTAATCATCGTTTGTACTTCGCATCATTAAGCTCGTTACTCAAATGCAAGCAACTAGTTTCCGCCTTCGCTATTCTAATTTTACGCTACTTCCAATATACGTTATTACACAACCATCTGAATTTTATTAATCACCGTACATCTATGAAGATCAACTCTAAACTATGATCTTCCTATATCGAATTCGTCATTAAAAGTTACACTCGCCACTCGAACCCATAAAGTACCGAGTAATAATTCATATCGACTTTCACTCGTGAATGGTAAAATATATTATACGCGTCATTTTAATTACCTGGCCGCGTACGCAGTCGTCGACTCGTCGTATTTACTTCCGAAACAAAAAAAAAAGGTTCCACAACAGATAACCGAAGATGTTTAGTAATTAATTCGGTAGCGTTTATCGATATCTCCAGCATCGACTCGACGTACAATAACGACGCATATCCTCGTACAAGGGTAATAAAAAGCAATCAACCTTATCTAAACGTATCGTTCTTCTGTACAGGCAGCAAGAAAATACTATGTTGGTTTAGGTATGAAATAAAGTTCTGTAAAATTTTCAACGCTATCTTTGACTTCGGGGAAGCTCGACAGCTGGGCTAGATCCGTTTTTAATTTCAACCTCATTAACGACCATAATGCTTTTTCATCGTATCGTATCGTTTTGGCGCATAGATATCCCCTTATCGCTATTTAACCGTCGTGTCGTCATCTTTGAATTGTAGTCTTTAGATGAAGACGATTCTTGGATGTTCAATTAGGGTAAAAGTAAGGGCAGAGGATATAAATTATAATTTTATTAATCGTGATGAATTTTTACAAATAAATTATTCCTAGTGACTAGCTAACTATTTCAATATTTTTAATAGCTTGTGACTGATCCTCTTCCTGCTGTCTTCTTTATCTTACGAAATTAGGAAATAATAGATTAGCTACGAGAGTGGACTGAATAAGACCAGAGTGAACGAGGGAAAAATAGTAGCCAAATGACTCTCAAAAAACGTGAAAGAAATTACGATTTGCAAATTTCTTCTCTTAATAAACGTAATAGCCCCATTTCACTACCTCACTCTATCTACATAAAAAATTGTCATATCCTGAAAATATCTTCATATTTTGATCCCTGAGTCATAAAGAGTTCAAATGAAGCCCATACTATACCTGCAACCTATACACCTAAATTACTCAATTATTATTCATTTTTTACGTGCTGTGTACTGCTACAGAAACTAGAGACACACATTTCTGAGGTTGGTTTAAATAAGAGGAGCTAGACCGGTGGATTTCAAGAATAAGAGTATTTTTTTCGTGTGATTAGAATTGTCTGGGAGGATTAGTTCTATCTTATTACTTGATAGGTGGATTATACAGTGTTGGTTATATATAGGACAGTAGAGTAAGATGTGAGGTACGTTTACTATAGTGTTTCAAAATATACAAAATTTCATATTTTTTCTAAATAGTAAAAAAAAAAAAAAAAAAAATGGAAAAAAATTACGCGCCAAATTTTTGAAAGAATTAGCAGCAAATTTTTTGGCTACAAAAGTTGTTTAAAAAAAAAAAAAAAAATTAAAGCAAGAAAATTAAAAATTTTTAAAAATAATTTTCTTTTTGACATTTTTGAATATTTGATCTTACTGTGGTCAATGTTTTCATGAACTATGGGATTAGCATTTATTCCGTTCTTTTAGTAGTCCTTTAGCTCTTATTTTTCCCTCGGCCCTCCATTTTTCCAAAAAACCTAAATTCGCTTCACTCTATTACCAAGCTTGTTCGAGTATCGATTATACAGACAGAAAACCAACTCAATCAGCCTAAGCTCTGGTCTTTCTCAATCGGTAGCACCGTACAGGCAATGATATTATGCGAAAAAATCGAAAATGTATTTTCGAACTAATCTAAACTCGAGAAAGCTTTTGTACAAGAATAGTATATTTCACAACTAGGAAGGTAAAAGTAATTCTTGGCGAGTGTGAGGTTTGCCACTAAAGCAAAAGGAGGGTGATAAGTCACACGAATCTAAAATCAATTTTTCTCTCGAGTAGTGAACGAAATTTTCCTAAATGCGGGAGAAAAGTGCTCGTTTGAGACCCGAGCGATTAGCGAACGGGAGGTAAAGTAGCGCTTTCCTCTCGCAAGTATGAAAAATCACTTACAAGAGTAACTTCCGTGAAAATGGTACCTATAAAAAATTTATTATTTCAAGAAAGGAAGCAATAATGTTGTTTTTCAGTCTTGAATTTTTCGTTTGTGGAAACATTTTTATTTTTGGAACATTTTTTCATTTTCAATACGTTATTAATTACAAAATATTTTTTGATCATTTGACTTTTGGAAAATGTCTTCATTATTATTTTTTTGCTACCATTTTTGAGTCTTATTTTTTTGTTTTTGAAGTATGCCAAATTCATAAGTTTTGCGGTGCCACTTAATATTTTTTGGCGAGGTATTTTTTCATTTTTTTTATTTTTTTATTTTTAAATTGACGGTATGTTGAACTTCCTTTTTGCAAATCACTTTTTTTTCACCTTGGAAAATTATTTTATTTTCGATAAATGGTACTTATTTTCTTCATTTCTTGAAGACTGTTTTAATTAGAGTAATTTTTTATATTCAGTATTTTTTTTTTTTTGATTTTTATCGACTTTTTGTTTTCAGGACATTTCTGAGAGATTTTTCAATTTTTGGAACATTTTTTCATTAGTGAAAAGTGAAAATATTTCCAATACTGTTTAGATAAGCAGCTATCAATGCACCTTTGCTCATTCTTCAACATTCAAATTTAGCCAAATACCTACGTAGGTATATCATACAACTTTGAACATGGTCAAATTTTAAAATGAGTATCTCTTTCTGTACGTATGTTTAAAGCATTATTTATTCCACAAAAAAATTCATATTATCTGTGCTTCCTTAGAATTTCATCGTGAAAACCGTACTCGAATATTTTAAGAAAATCCATAATTTGGAGCAGCTATGTCTTATGTAATATACTTTAAACATCAAGTTACAACCATATACCGAATGAAGATATGCGAAAGTAACAGTAGTACCAAACGCTGAAACAAGATACTTGCAGAAATGAGTTTTTTTCTCGACAAATATATTTTTTTCAATTTTATGATTCTTAAATACGTACTACAACTACACTGCTACCTCTTGCTACGATAATTCGATGCTAAATGCTTTTCAAAAAATACCCGTTCTTAACTTTTACAAAAATACAATTTTTTCTCGTACAAAAAAATGCTTGTCTGCTAGCATCAGTCAATTATACGGTAATATGAAAAAATAACCACAAAGTACGTCTGAATTGTTTGATGTTTATACACAAAGCTTTTTTATCCCACTTCAACTCATTTAAATGGTACGAGTAATTTACATGTAAGAGAAAAGAAGTAACGGAATAACGCATTTGAATAATGCTATTTTATGGTGAAAAAGCGAGAAAGGAAAAAGTTTTTATTTAATTTTCCTACACACAAAAGAATTTTGCCACGATGACGTCAATTTAATGGTCTTATAACACGTAATCATTCGTTTCGCTCAACATATCGCTGAAGTGTTGAAACCTACGTTCAAAAAAATTCAAATTTAAGTTGGAAAAAATTACGTTGATGAATATAGATTTCGAATCACTTAATACTTCCTCCACGAAAATATAAAAAAGGAACACGAAATCAAAGCAAGGCTCTCTGATCCGTAAACCTTTTGGGCCCTCCTACATCGTAAACTCATCAAAACTCGAAACGTGAAAATAGAAAATATTAATTCGTTTTCAAAACCGAAAAAAGTTTTCGTTTTTTCGACGTATTTCCAAATCAAAAGCAACCGTAAGATTGCGGCGTGAATACGAATTCTTCGGCTGAATAATCCGTACATATTTCCAATCCTCCGGACAATAGCGTCGAGTTGTATGATAGAATTTCTTCCAAATATTTCAAGACAGACGACATCATCTTATGACAGATATTCTCCGTAAGTAAATTTACTTTGTATTTCAGCGCGGTAAAAACACGCCCTTTAGCCCGACAACGACTACGTCTGGCGTATTCCTCTAGGCGTAGCATCTCGAGTATTGAAAAAAACTCGAAACCATTTATTCCCTAATCGAACGTGGTTATAAAACACGTACACGTATTAACAGTTTGTAAACAGTGGTTTGTAATAGCGGTAAAACAGATGCAGGAATAAGATAATAGACACTCGTGCTGGTGTTACCATTAAAAACGCTTCGATACAATATCCATTCGATATAATATACAAAATAATGTGTTCACTGTTTTCCCCGACGCGATCTGTCTTATTTCTCGATTAATCAATTGTGCAGAAGGTCTAAGTAAACAATTGAACATACACTGTATGCGACTCGAATGACAGAAAAAATTTTTCGAAATTAATTTGATTTATTCAGATTTTCATGAAGAGAAATACTGATAAATTTCAATCAGTATCAATTTGTAAAAAATTTTTCAAGAAAATAATACAAGATTTTACTCGAATAAAATTCATTTAAATCTTTTGTCATTATTATTATTATTATTATCATCCTCATCACTACACTAAAATTCTCAATAAAGAATAAAAAAAATTAAAAAATTTACTTTTCTAAATTTATCGAAAATTACTTCGTGCATGTTATTCTTCGGTTTTCTCGGTAAAATAATGATTTTTGGAAAGCAAAATGAAATTGTAAAATTACTAGTAATCATTAAATCGTATTAATGTTGCATGTACGCTTTACGCGTCTGTATACGTACCTTCGTACATTTGTGCATATTGAGGGAAACCAGCTGCTCTAAGCCATTTACACGCTTCAGCTGCTTCTATTTCTGAAACACAAATTTCGAGAACGTCATTTATTATCGTCGAGTTCATCGAATAACATTTTCCAATAAATGATGTGGTACATTAATGAATAAAAAATTAAAAAAAAAAAAAAAACGAGAAAAGTAATACTAAATATGAACTTATGAATGAAATATGACCTCTGAGGTCATGGCACAATGGTAAATAATTGTACGATAAAAAAA
This sequence comes from Phenacoccus solenopsis, assembly GCA_009761765.1. Classification (NCBI taxonomy): domain Eukaryota; kingdom Metazoa; phylum Arthropoda; class Insecta; order Hemiptera; family Pseudococcidae; genus Phenacoccus; species Phenacoccus solenopsis. The sequence continues at coordinate 16,344,359 of CM019753.1, forward strand.
ATCAAAAAGAAAGTTTAAACATTCGACTAAATTTTGTGGAACTTCTTCGAGTGTAATTTCCAGAAAATATACGCTTTTAATTTACCCATTAACGTCAACAGCAAAATGTTAGTTACATCTACAACAGAGGCGAGAGTAAAGGCGAAATGCTCTTATAAATTCTAATAATTTTCTACATTCGTACACGAAACTGCTCGTTTCCATAAATGTATCGTATTTTACTCCCATCTTAAATCACATTGAAATACCCCTTGCATTCATTAACACTCGCGAGTCCACGACGTTTAAATACCTCACGCCAACTCCCCGAACAATCGTACTACCTGAATTTAGACGACCTCGGGTAAACTGCCTCATTAAGAGAAAAAAATTACGCCAGAGAATTACCACACGAGACAACTCTTCGATAAAGAGTACCCGTCGTCTATTTGATGTATATCCAGATCCACTAATCTTCGAGGCGAACACGAGCCTCATGTACCGCCACAGGGGTAAGAGGATCGCGTACACATATTCAAAAACAAACCAAGGAAACTAGCTTCATTATAAAAATAAACGGACCACCCATACGAGGAGTTATTTTTGAAATTCATTTTAACCGGAGAATCGGGTTAACCGTTGACCGAATTATTGGTTTTTCGGACGCCATTCGATATTTAAACGGCGCTGATCTTTTTATAGAATCATGTCCCATACGCGCTGGCGTGCCGGCGGTTTTTTGGACAGTGCTTGAAAAAATTCCGGTAAACGGTTTCCAACTAAGATTAATGGCTCGAGTGGATGTTAACACGACTCGTAAATATTCTCGGTCGTGTACCACGCGACGTCCACTGTACAATAATTTCTTCGAAGATGTCACAACAGAGAGTAAAATGATATCGATTAATTGAAAGAATAATAATGTTTTGTGTTTTTCATTCGACATTTTTTTTTTTTTATTATTATTAAAATCACTTTTTTCGTAATGAAAATCTATTAGTTCAAATTTAATAAATTAATTATTTTTTAATCGAATACCCCCCCCCTCTGTGAAATATTTTAATTCATTTCTTTCTTTTAAAGGGGAACCTATAATACTATAAACCTTGAATTTCAGTCTAACAAAATTTGATGGATCACATGAGCACCTTCCCACAAAAATTTGAGCTTCCGAACTTGATACAGAAAGAAGATGGAAAAAGCGGTCAAAAGTTTTGAAAATGGATGAAAATTATGAAGATTATGAAAAAACAACTTCGTGTCGTATAATTTTTTTCCATGAATTTTATGACTAATTTTTAAATGATTTTCCGATATTTTGACCCCCTCTCCTCCCACTTTCCTATTTCAAATGTTGGAGATTAGATTTTTGTACTTAGGTTCCCAGATAATTCACATTCTATTAATTTTTGTTCTGACAAAATTCATAATTCAACGCCTAAAAGATCCCTTATAAAATTAAATCATTAGCTACCACGTAATTTCCAACATTTAAAATGAAATAAAAAATACAATAAAACAGAGGATAATTTTTTCAAGCGATAAAATTCAATCGACCATCGAAAATAAAATCATTTCAACTCTTCAATACGCATTGTTGACCAAAGAAATGTCTAGAATCATTAATGTCTTCACGCCACATCGAGTAGGAGCACTTTTTTCTTCGAATTATCTCTCTTTTAATGGTTGTAACAAGAAATAATATTTTCATTACACAAGCCAAATAATATAACGGGTCATTAAATATTTTAAGAACTCAATATTACCAGGGGAAAAAGTGGAAAATGCATCGCGTACTCGAGCATTAAAAAATAAGAAAAAAAAAACTCTTCTTGTTTTGACCATAAAACGCTAACTCGTCAAAAAAATACATTTTTCCTTCGGAATATAAAATAAGTTACATCAAGACATGGGGTAAAAAATAGATATAGTTTTAACCGAGTACGTCATACTTCATAGTCGAGCTAGGAAATTGATTTATTCGCTACAGATGCTTATAAATTCCCACTAGGTAATTCCTTCATCCCTAAAAAAAATTTCACATCATCTTTAAATTTCGTTGCAACGTACACTCTTACGTTAAAATGCTCGTAACATGGAGAACGAATATTTCGACGTCTATAATACGATAATAGGATTGCAAAGGGGAAAGTAGCATTCGAGGATACGCGAGCTTTGAGCGATGATAAATTCTTGACTTTTGTTCGCTACGTTTAAATATTAGGCGAGAGTTTTCTTTTGTAAAGCACGTGCATTCAGTCAACATTTTTTAAACTTCGCCTTCACGGGTCTCTGAACGATATGTCGAATTTTAAATCGATTTCAACAAAAATTCATCCATTCGTTAAAATACAAACGCTTATCGTTTCAAATTCTCGCTACTACAAGAATCATTTCCAAATTACAGTACGTCGCACGCATTCGTTACTCCATTTTTGACAGTTCGATGAAACGATAAAATGCTCTCAAGTTTATAGATACAAGGATGGAAAAATTTATTGTTGGAAATGAGGATGAAAAAATTTACAAGTGGAATTCCCAACTCGTCTGTATTTTTGGCATGGTATGCTTTACATCGTACGACGTACAGCGAACATGGGGGTTTCATTTACATTAAGCGTTCGTGTCTGGTATATTTTCCGCCATAAAAGCTCGACCGAATTACCAGCCAGTTTATTAATAAATTTAGCACGAAAAAGTGTAAAGAAAAAACCCCGGTGGAATGGTTAATCAAGGAAAATTCTATCGTCATCGTATACTAAGCAGACCTTTTCATTTCCTCACTTTTCAGTTCTTTCAGGTCTACCATCAATTACCAGCTTAACATGGAACTACAAATATCGAATATGATAACACCTCAATTACATAGATTCGCTGTTTACTTTCGTATATAATCCAAAAGCTATTTCGTTACCCACATTCTGCTCTCGTTTACCTACAATCCTACACCTTCTCTCGGTTCTGGGCGCGAGCAACATTGACATTTCTTCGGCTAAGGCTATTTGAAGTGGTATTAGGATTTTTTAAAACGTCGCTCGTCCGTGTTGCTTATCCAACTGAAATACGATCGTTCGACGACTGCGACAACAACGCCGTTCCCATTGTAAGCGTTCAGTGATTCTCAAATATCTCCAAGTTTTTTGGCGGCATTTCTCATCTACGTAGATTCGCGGTTTACTCGCTGGTAGCAATTTGCGACATGAATGAATATATTTACCTTTTATCTGCATTGCGTAAGTTCACGCGTTCGAATTAACAACGTAACACGCCCAACGTGGTACATTCGCCACTCGTCGTCATGTTTGCGCGTTTCATTAACAACTTTCCACGACTATTGACATTTAACTAGAATTAACGCTGTGTCGTGCATACGGTACACCACGAAGGTCATCGTATGACCAACTTCTTTTTTTTATTTCACACTTTTAATACCTTAACACGAGGTCGAGCTTAGTTTTTTTCTCCATTTCGTGCCATGAAAAAGATTTTTCGTTCGAGAGGCAGCAGCAACGATAAGCTTGTCATATTGTGCATATTAAATAACGGATTCATATCGATATGTTATGATATCAGAACGATGTAATCATTAGCGACATTCTTTCCATGAAGCAATGAGTCCACAACCTTCTCAGCACTTCGGAACATAAGAGACTCGCAATTTAAAAATGAAATTTCTCTCAATACAAAAATTTCTCATCGCTCGAGACGGCGTACGACAACACTTTGAACATCACTGGATATTTACGCTTTTAACGTTCGAATGCCAGACTGCCTGACGACGCACGTTTCACATTCCTTCCACCCGAGCCCGACGATTTTTCGAGCCAACCGATAGGATGGAAGTGAGTCGATCAAATTCTTATTTTAAATCGTTGTTTTGTTATTTTTCTACGATAACGAGACCGTAAAAAATTCAATACTCATTGTTCGTGTAACGTTGTTTGTATATATGATCGAGTCGACTACGCAAACTCTCCGAGCCTTGGTACGGTGCATGGCTTCGTAAATTGGAATATTTTCTTCTTTTTTTCCTCATTTATAAACCTGCATGTGCAATTGTGCATACAATAAGGACTGTATAAGCATAACAAAAGCAAAATATTCAAAATTTCTCATTCCAAGAAACCGAGGATCAGCGTATATGCGCGATAGCTTAGTCAAGAGAAAGAACAAGGGGGTCATGACCTTCTCCCATGACCAATATTTTTTGTTTAATTTCTAATTAGTTTTTAGTTTTCATGTTTTTAAATAGTCAACCAAGAGGCTCGATATTCTAAAAAAGTGAAACAAATAGGTTGTATTGGAAATTGCCAAAAAATTATTATTTTTTTTTATTATTTTTTTTTTACGTGCCATGTACAACAACAATGGTTAGAGGCACGAGAGCTAATTATATTTTACTTAATAATCCTATGGATTTTAGAAAAATAAATAATTTATCAACCTGTGTTTGGTCATCTCATAATATGTCCTTTAAAGTATTACAATTAAGGTATTTGGATCGAGGGAGTTGATAGAGGAGGCAATCAGTGAGGATGTGTGAAACAGTTATGGGGACATTACAAGGGGTTGATTTACAAGATACTTAGGCAAAAGTCGCCTTTTGTCATTTTAATGATGTTTGAAAAATTTCATCAAAAAATGTAAATTTTTCGGAGTCAAGTGTCCTTAAAGGTTGAAATTCAAAAATCTCTTTTTTAATTTTTCAATTGTCATATGTTTAGGGAACATCCTTGAGAATAGTCACCACATCACGCCCCTATTCGCTTTCCTCAGACAGACTAAACTGTTCCAGGAAACTTAGACCTTACTCTCCTGCAAATATGCCTTTGGCCAGAGTTGCATGCAATAAATGACACAAAAAAAAATTATATACTTGAATATTTCCAAGTTTTTTTGATGAAATTCCTTGCTCTAACCTTCAATTCGGTGAAGAAGTTCTTCAAACTACTGTATACCAATTATATTCCTGGCCAACCCAAAACGGTCTGATTTTTTCACCTCAAAAAACAACATGTATCCATTTCTGCAGAATTCGGAATTGCGATCACAACCTGAACCTTTCCCTTAACAATATTCCTATCCAACAAGCAGAAACAGCTAAGTATCTTGGTCTAATCTTCGACCAAAAATTATCTTGGAAACCTCATATTCTCAACCTCAGAGCATCCTGTTCCAAAACGCTCAATCTTATTAAAAAGTTAGCGCACACTACTTACGGCTCAGATAAGTCTTCCTTATTGAGAATATACCATTCGCTAATTAGATCTAAACTCCAATATGGGGCAGCAGCGTATAGCTCAGCTAATCAGGGAATTTTAAAAACTCTCGACCTCATACATCATACGGCAGTCCGACTTCCCTAGGCGCATTCCGCACCTCCCCTATATCAAGCATACTATGTGAAGCGGGAGAACTTCCTCTTTATCTCCATCGTTATCATTCGACAATAAGCGCTTTTATCCAAACAAAGTCAAATCCACATTTACCTCCAATAACTCAATCGCGGAAAAACAAACGCCAAGCCTCTATCACACCTTTCCAAACACAAATTTCCGAATTTTCTCAACTATAAAGTTATACCCACCCGAAGTAGTATCATTTCCCTCAAAAAGTACACCTCCTTGGTCGTTCCCTTTAAGTATTGACCTCGAACTCTCCGAATTGCATAAAACGACCACATCAGCCCAAACATGGACAACAGCCTTCCATAGACTCATCTCCCGCTATCCTCATCACCAAAAAATTTTTACAGATGCATCCAAAACCAGTCAAGGAGTGGGAAGCGGCATCGCAACCCAAGAAATGATACTAATACGATATTCTCTTCCTATATCATTCTCAGTTTATCAGCAGAATTGTTTTCAATTCAACTAGCACTTCATGAAATAGTCACACCTATAAATTGTAAAATTTCATTCTGAAAACTTCTTTTACAGGCGTCAACGTTTCTACCACACATCATCTTTTTGATTACTCCATCGCTCTTCAAGACGCGTGGTAAATCTTCAAAAAATATCACCAAATGTCGAAGCATGCGGGCAATAAAATGCGACTCACATATTTCTCGGAATATTCTGTTTCGTACAATATGTCCACTGGGCTAATTTAATCGCTTTCGGTAAACAACGGAAATTCCAGTTCGTAAAAATTTTATTAACTCTACGTCGCAAAATATATACGAAACGAAAACAATCCTCTTCTTCGTAGTCGATTGATGAATGGCATATGTTTACTTAAATTCTTAACGAAAGAGGATTATTCGACAATAAATTGCGTCACTGCGAAAACAATCATCGATAACGCCATCTTGGGAAAATTACAAGAGTAGGTTCGTTCTTCTTCCAAAATGAGATGGATATATTCCTAATTTCTTGACCACTTTTGTATCATTTTTTGAACGCACATACGAGAAAACTTATTGAAAGATCCAATCGAAATTTCATTCGAATCGTAAGAAGAAATCAGTTTTTCATTCGTTCTCGAAGCTGCTGGAAGCCGAACCCAAATCCTATACCACCCCTAGATCGCCTCGGGTTTCATACAACCAAAGACGATAATCTAACAAGTTCATCGTCACAAAAAAGAACCACACGGCACAATGCTCGTCAATTAGTTAACCTGAACGCGAGTACTCCGACGCATCGATACTTGAAAAGAATAGGCCACTAATACGGGCCCGGAAATTATTCAAATTAAATCCCCGATGCTCGTTAACACCGCGATGATATTTCAACCCTCGCTATACAAACACCATCTCCGCGCCCGTTCCCAAGGCGGAGGTTGAAATTACGGCGGCGCGGCAGTGAATTTCAAAAAAAGGAAAGTTCACGTATAATATACGATTATATTATAAACGTAGCGTGATGTACAATTTTTCCATACGCACCGCGTACCGACAACAGTTTCGGGTTCATTTGCATACAATGATGTAATAAAGAATACTAATATACAATGGGAGGACGACCCCGCGATAATTATTTAAACGACGAAACAATACTTAAAGCCATACGAATAGTCTTCTACTCTTTTCCGAATGGTATATTCGTCGTAGAAATTCATCGAGCTATTCGACTCCGATTGTATTGTCATCAACGGGTTAATGAAAGGTTGCCCTTCGAAAGTTGAATTCGCGAACGTGAGTACCACGAGCAAACCCGCAGGTCGTCACCGAGTGTCGCCTAATTTAGCACGTATCGTAAACGTGCGTTTCCAAGCAAAATCTCGCTTTTAATTATAAATCGATCGTATAGTTACCATCAACCCCGCATTCAAATTCATCCTACAGTCGATACTCTCGATCTCGTAATTAAAATCGAGCCTACCTACATCGCATGGACTTAATTATCGCGTTTAAGACTTTCTAACTTTATCTTCAATTACTGAGCAACGCACGCGAAATAAAGCGTAACTCGCGTCGTTAATTTAGACGCGAATAAACCAAATACTAACGTTCCCGCGTTCTTATGCAAAACTCTCGAAACCAGAAAAATACCACCATCCGTCGTATAAAGTAACACATCATACTCCATAACAATGCTCGCGAACGGTATTTCCGGAAGTTGAATAATACCACCGTCGCGGAAAAACGTTCTTTCGTTCGCCAATTAAAATCGAGTTCTGTGCATTGGCGAGTACGTAATGAAATCGCTTTTCCGCTCCAATTTGCTTTTACAATTAAACGCTTCTCAACATCATTCATTACGAGTAAATATTAACTTACACCGATACGACGAGTCGATTCTTTTCTTTCACTACTTCAGCATTTTTTTCGAGTTTCAAATCATTCGCTCGGTTTTGCAAGTCTTAAACGAAGTATGAACTGTGGATCTAATCGATGCAATTAAATGTATTACTCGGAAACACGAATAGGTAGCCAGAGCTGATTCAACGTTCTGGCCCAAACGACAACGGATCAGACTAAATTCAATGTTGATAACAAGAAACTTGAAAATTAATCATCGATCGACAACCTGTCAATCAATTGAGCTTAGACTTCAACTGCAAGAAAACATCAAGACGTCACTAATGGACGTTCCAGACTTCATTTTCCTTGATTACAATTTTTTTAGCTGAATAAAAGTATAAAAATTAGAATATGATTTTTTTAGCTGAGTAAAAATATAAAAATTAAAATATGATTTTTTTCTATCTACTTTAATTTTTCATTATCAAAAATTTATCATTCCATAAATAGGGATCTGTTGATCCAAGCAATTTAGTTCAAAAAAAGTAAAAATGCGGAAAAATTAGACTTTTTTTCAAATTGAAATGTTAGTAGTTATGTTGATAATCACCCCCGCCCCCTCTCCCAAAAAACAACAATAACTAAACCTCCAATCTAATGGTGATGCAACAGCTCTTAAAAATTGGTTAGTGTTTCAAAAAACAAAAAGTAATGCAGTAATAGTGAAAGTAATAACATAACTCTTGAAGGCCATGGAAACCAAAAACAAATTTCAAAAATATTAAAGATGCTCAATTAATTAGGGTAACAAATGAGAATTTTAGAGATCCTAAAAATAGGTGAAACAGAATTTATCTCTTCGTATGTTGATTATAATGGGAAATAATTTGGACAAAAATATCCTAAATTTTTGATACGTAATTTTTAGTTTTTGAGTGATGTCAAGAAAAACGCATTCAATAATAATCCTGTCATTTCAGATTCGTAATGACTAACCTTCTTGACTTTTTACAAAGATAAAAAAATTTTTCATAACATTTAGCCCCCCCCCTCCTCTCAACACAACACATGATCAGAAGGGCACGTTAAAAAAAAAAAAACAATTTATATTTTACGAAACCAAATTCAGATTTAGAATCCACATTAAATTTACGATACAATTACATTAAACGCGACTTCATTTTTGTCAAGAAAACTCTTTTTGGATGGGTCAAATTTCCCATTTTTCAAGGAATTAAAAATTATTTTTTATTTTTTTCCTTTAATTAAAATTTCTATGGGTGGAATATTTTTTATGATTTTTTTTTATCTATGTAACATTAAAAAAAAAATTAATTAAAAAAAGTTCATTTACATTTTAAAAAAATGTCATCATGTTTGGGAAAATTTTTAGAAAATTTCATGTGAATTATAATTACATCATTACTTTTGCTATTATTCGGCAGATTGTTCCTTGGACCTGGGATCGAAGATCTAAATTTTAACTTTTAAATCTTTCACAATTATAATTCTATTTTTTTTTTTTTTTTTTTTTATTAATTTTTATCAAAATTTTCATTGAATTAGAAAAAAGCCAGAAAACAGGGCTCAAAACTTGTTTTTACTTCTTAACTAATTCTGGCTCTCTCTGGCTTGCTTGTATTGATGGGATCACGTATTCATGTGTAACATAATCTTAATGGAAATAAAATGTAGATTCTGGTCTACGAATTTATTAATTTCGCAAAAGGCCAATTATTACTCTGCACAGTATAACCTAAAAGTTATGTAGAAGATTTCATACCATGATCAACACAGGGAGAGAAAAGATCTCTTTCACTCATTTTTAGAGTCTAAATTGAACTATTCCAAACCACTATTTTGAATATTAGTACGTTCAGATATTTTTGTCATTTTCGAAAATAATTTATTTTTCAGTTGTTCTTCAAGAAGCTATTGTCAAAAAATTCAAGTGGATTATGATTACGTAATCTCTCTATTACTTTAATAAATATGATTTCTGTGGCCCAAAAATCCATTTTGTTGACATATTCGGCCTCCATCTTCTCTAGTAGTCTTCAATGGTCTGTGAGTTTTGGTTTTTTCAATCGTCATTAACATATGCAAATTTTTTGATGATTTTTTCTTACATCAGATCTCGAGCTGTCTGGTAATGAGACATTATGGAGAAAAAAATTCATATTGTAATTTTTTCAGAAACTTAAAAAATAAAATATCACACCTTAAGATGAACCCAAAAATATTAGAAAACACGCCTTGTTTACCTACTTACTCCAAAGCTTTAGCCTTCTTTCAAATATTCAAACAACACTATATTGTGCCTGTGGCCATATAGCTATTAGGATTTTGTATAGCAGAAAAGAACAGGTAATAGCATAATAACAGGTAAAAATAAAAAATCTGTAAACATTCAATTTTTTATATTTAAAAAAAAAAATTAACTTAAATTTTGAAACTAAAAGAAAATAAACTGAAAATAAAAATAAGCTAAAAAACTATTTCATTAACAAAAAATAATAATAATAATTACAAAAATTGAAAAAAAAAAATTAAACAATTCCCATCGTTGAATACACTCATTCGTTAGTGATAGTTAATTAATGAATTATGGGACATAATTCACAAACTGAATTTTTCAACCACTATTTCTTTTTCAGCGTCATATTTTCACCCAATCTTTTGTGTGAATGATACACAACGCCTACCTTTGTCAGTGATTAAATGTTGTGAACCTTTCTCCAGCACCTTTGTGTAAACAAAATTTGGGCAAAAAGTCGGTCGTTTTTTCTCTCACGCCCGGGCCCATTTAATTAAAATCGAATGCTACAATGTTGAAAATAGTGCGGTTTATCGAAAATAGCTACGACAATACTCTCCCCTTCAATTTTTTCAGTCTATTTTTCAAAGCGTAAAATAAAACGGTATTAAATTAAAGGCACGAGCGCGTGTATAAATATATTTAAAAAGTAATTGCGTTTGAGCATTGATACCCCATGAGACCGTGATGCTTCGTTGTACGTGGCTGGTTAATTTATTTACCGCTAATTACCGTCTATTATAGAATCACGTTTTACATCAATTTCAACGAGGTTCAAATCGTGTACGCAACAGTTCATACTTCATAATGGTGGTTCTTTCTGTCAGAAAGTATAAACAAGCATTCATTTGGTATATTTAAATTTCGTCAGTTTTCCGCGAATTCTCCAGAGGTCGTATCATCGTACGTATTAAAACTACGAGAAGTAAATTCCACGAAATCATCTTCCACACACATGAGTTCGGTGTACTAACAACTAGCTTCCTACGCTGACATATGGCGGTGACTATTATACCGAGTCTCGAACTCGAACCGGCGATAATTTATATCCGAATTTCCAATATAGTTTGCGGTCACATTCGCCGCATTTGGAAATTCTTTATTAGTCGAACACTTTGGCGTAATTCTCTTCGAACCGAATAAATTCAACGATCGTGTCCTCAGCACGAGGTCCAACTTCAATACAACGCCGCCGCACCTTCATTCCACTAGTTGTTCCAAACAATCCAGACTCAATTCCTTTTACATCAATCAGCGCAAATCGATATTCATTACAGAACGACAACTCACACAACAAATCATACTACACGCACGCGATCGTTTCCAAATCCGAACCCGTTTACGAAAGACGCGTAGGAGGCTCAATACCTCTCCAATTCACTTGATCCATTGCATTTTGACGCCAATTCCCACCGATAGCGGGAAAAACTTCGCGCTAGAAAGTGTAAACAAATGCAAAAATACGGTGAAAGTCGACAAAACTTCATCATCGAATCCATTATCGAATCGTAATCCTATCCGTGTCCGGTCATTGGCAGCCCACGCGCCCTCAACATCTATGGTTTCTGTATTTTAATTTCCAACTCGATGGGCTATACGTATCCACCTAATCCATATACGAAATACTGATGTCACCTCGCGCCACCTTAGCCAAGGTTAACTGCACTATTAACGATATTTCACTCGGACTGTAGTAACTCGCGAACCAATACGGAAAATAAACAATAGAACGCCGCCGTATCCCGCCTTATCAATGGAACATTCGCGGTTACGAAATACATCTCGACTTCTCTAGAGCTTCTTTCGAAGCGGTAGCGTGCTCGGCGGACATTCGTTTCGATAGATTTTGACCGTGACTTACGAACTTGAAATTATACTCGTTAGCTTTTTACACGCGTATATTCTTCGTCTATTCATGCTCGCTCGTATTACATTTACGTATCGCGTACTCGTGCACGTTATAGGTTTCCTGTTGCGAGGGCGTGTGTTTTTCTTCTTTGCTCGATGGTCCCACACGTAACGTAAAGGCGCGAAATTAACGCTATAAAAACTGTTTTCATCGCCAACTTTAATTCTACTGGATTTAGTATCGGAATCATATTACATACTCGAATTTCGATTATTATTATTAATTACAAATTTTCGCATTGTGTTCGAATGAGCGCGTACGACTTGATTTTTTGCAAATAGTCATAAATATACGAAAGTTGTTTTAAAATGATTTTTGCATTTTTTGGCCAAATTCTACTCTACTTTCATAAATCAAGGGCAATTTTTTCAAGTACTCGAAGATTATACAGCTCTCAAAATTCTCAAAAATTGCTTAAAGAAATTTCATTCAACATATTTGAATTTTTGTCAGAATTTTACCATATTTTCATAAATCACACGTCAATTTGTTGAAAATACCCAAAAATTGTTCAGCGCTCAAAAATTCTTAAAAATTGCTCAAAGAATTTTCGATAAACATTTTTGACTTTTTTGGTGAAATTCGAACCCATTTTCATAGGTCAAATGTCAATTATTTTGCAAATACTCATAAATTGGTCAGCGCTCAAAATTCTCAAAATTTGTTCAAAACAAATTTTATTTGACATATTTGAATTTTTGTCAAAATTTTACTATATTTTCATAAATCACTCGTCAATTTGTTGAAAATACTCAAAAATTGTTCAGCGCTCAAAATTATTAAAAATTGCTCAAAAAGTTTTCGGTCAACATTTCTTATTTTTAGGGAAATCCGACTCCATTTTCATAGGTCACATGTCAATTATTTGCAAATACTCAAAAATTTGTCAGCGCTCAAAATTCTCAAAAGTTGCTCAAAACAAATTTTATTTGACATATTTGAATTTTTGTCAAAATTTTACTACATTTTCATAAATCACTCATCAATTTGTTGAAAATACTCAAAAACTGGTCTATGCTGGAAATTCTTAAAAATTGCTCAAAAAATCTCAAGTCAACATTTCTGGCTTTTTGGAGAAATTTTACCTCATTTTCCAAGTCACATGTCAATTTTATGAAAATACTCAAAAACCGACCTAATTTTGGGCTCAAAGTTGCAAAAATAATATTTCCACCAATATCTTTGTGCTGTTCGTGAAATTTTAACCCGTTTTGATTGGTTGCAACGCCCGTTTCCGGAATGTTATTGATAATTCATTTTTGATCAAAGGGGGAGAAAATGATGCGTATTCACAACTTTGAAATTCGACCAGTGTCCACTGCGCAAATCGTTTTCCATAAACTCTAGCTTAATGGAAGTGGAACAAATCCATGTAGAGTACAGGGGGGCAAGATGACACCCTTAAGCTTTGAAAAGCTCTGGGAGATTTATTTTCCATTAAATATCAGATTTTAAGTTTTAGGAATCAAGTTTGATCCTTTCTTAATGATTTACCATAGTTTTTTTTTTTTCAAATTTTTTAGTATAGGTGAAAATACAGTTTCAAAAAAAAGTGTCAAAAAATCATCTTGCCCCCACGATGGGGGCAAGATGATTTTTGCTTGGGGGCAAGATGACCTTTGATATTGATGAGGAGAAGCTTTTAAAATGTGAGTAGTTTTTTATATATTATTATTGCTTGATAAAATAAACAATTCAATCTCGTTAAATTATTTTTATTTATACATCTTACAGACATTCATTTACCCACGGAAAATAAGCTTTGTGATTTTTCAAGCATCTGAAAAAAGAAAAAGTAAACAAAATATGTCAATATGGTGAGGTAAGTAATATTTTAATGTCATTGATTGCATATATTAATTAAAATAGAGCAAAAAGCTTTTTTACATTATTTTATGAACGAAAAATCACATGTAAAAGGTCTTCATAAAAATTCGTCATCTTGCCCCGCAATGAGTCATTATGCATTTCAACTAATTATAAGGGTTCTAATTAATTAATATATGCAATCAATGATATTAAAATATTACTTACCTCACCATATTGACATATTTTGTTTACTTTTTCTTTTTTCAGATACTTGAAAAATTACAAAGCTTATTTTCCGTGGGTGAAAAATTATAACAAAAAGCTTATCATTTTTGTTTTTGTTCTCGTACACGGAGTTTTCAACGAAACTGGATAAAACCTTGTAGTACTCATTTTTTTTAAGGTCTCTTCACAACATGATGAACCACTGTTGCCAACTGTTTTTCATTTGTGAAATAAAGCCAAAAGTCATCTTACCCCACACAGTCATCTTGCCCCCCCTGTACTCTATGGTTTTTTTTGCCCCGCAGACTACATCACGCCTACGGAGTCATTATTGAGCCAAAAATGGCCAAATTCAATACGACTTTTGAGTGCAATAGAACAAAAATTGAGTGCACATCAATCACTCATTTTTACAAACTGGTTAAAATATTTTCAAACTTCTTAAAAATTGAAAAAATTTACAGATAATTTTGTTCGTATTTTTGTGCAATAACTTTCACCTCTAACTCCAAATATTTTTCAATAAATCTTAAAATTCTCAAACTTTGGTTCTAATTATTTAAGAATAATAAATACTGATCTAATGAGATAAAATTTTATGAGTACAGAGTCTACCCCACATATCCTCAACATTCTAAAAAATCCAAAATCGATCCTTCTCAGCGTAAATCCAGAATATGAACTTGATAATGCCCACATCAGCATCTTTTATACAAACGATACTCAATGTACTAAAAAAGAATATTTACCTAAAAGTAACGCTACATTATTCTTTAAAGTATATTTTTTTTAATGTTTCATAAATCTGAATAATTAACTTCTCACCATGCCCCAAAAAACTGCCAGAAAAATCAAATTGCAATGACCCCTCCTCTCGCATTTTTATGTTTAAGAAAATTACGATAGTTGTACTTTCATCGTTACAACCAATTCCTTGTTCCTAAACTGAAAAAAGAAATCAGGACCTTATGCAATGAGACTGATTTGGATTTCGTGCCCAAATACTGAATTATGCAAACATTCGCATCACCGCATCGAAGTAACTTTTACGTTACTATGCGGTGAAAAACAACGATTTCAAGTGTCGTTCAAAAATTCAAGCAAAAATCTCCGGAGATATCATCGAAATTAAAAAACTTTTTCACCTCGTTAAAAATTCCCTTTAGTTTGCTGAAATTTATTCGATTAGAAATCGCAGGACTAAGGAAAAAACACACGCAAATCCATCGTAATGAAACCGATGTAAAACATCTGATACTCCGTTAGAAGACAAATTGAATACCACTTCATTCCAATTCGCCAATTAAAAATAATCGTCATTTTACATTTTTCGGCGAATAAATTATTTCGGTATTTCAAGAACTGATTAAAGCCTTTCGTTCGATTTTAATTACCTAGCTACTTTTTCATTCATTTTTTCAATTCGATTGATTCTGAAATAGCTCGCATTAGCAGACACCTCGAGCGATCCAATTTCCAGCCAACTAAATCGCTAGGTGTTCGTTTAATTACCACGAGCTAAGAGTAGTTCGAAATAGCGACGATATTTTGGTCCTTTCCTAATTACAAAAACGAGTATCGAATCAATTAAAAAAGTATTATTTTATCGAAACAGTTTTAACCTAATTTCCAACTTCAAATTCTTCTTTCACCGACTACACTACCGTTTCATCTTCGAAATGTTTCAAAATCGATTGCGAAAAAAATTCCTAGTTTAATCGAAAATTATAACGTCGACAAAAACTTCTCTCGACTGAACGTAAGGGGAAGGGGGAATTTAATTCCGAAACCGTTAAAAGAACATTAAGCACGAAAAAAAAAACGCCACTGAGTTGACGTGATAACACTCGAATCTATCCAAACGCCGGCACGAGTACGAGAAGTTCGACCTTTATGAGTAACGAAAGGTATACCATATCGCCTATGAAGCGTTGAAATTGCCGACGAATAATCTATTCTAGAGCATTTATCAATACGCGTATCACCGTTAAAGAGGCTACGTGACTCTATACGCGAATAAATATCACGATATAGAGTTAACAAGTTGAAATATTCAAAAAAACCGACATGGGCTGTTCGGGGCGCTGCCATTCACCGTACGTTCGTTTCACATATACGAGTTTTTTATATCAAATGAACAGGAACGATGATATCTACGAGATGATACCCGTCATTAAAACACACGTCGACCAATTTAACGTTACGACCGTTACCTTGACCAAAATTATTTCCTGCTTTTACTCCGCGAAATTTCGTTAGCTTTTTACCTCGTATAAGTAAAAATAATACAAAGGGTCGAAACGTATCTTGAATAACTTCCCACAGGTTTGGCCCTTTTATAACCTTTGCCTGCACGAAACTTCATTAGTACACAATTTACGAGTCGTCAAAGCTTGATAATTCTTAGCCCAGCGAAGCAGTCTAAAACCCTTCTAAATTCATTTAACAACGAAGAATCCGCCTTTAACGCGTTAATACGAAAATTCGAGTATTTCCACTTTTTTCTTTTTTAATCAATCGTACACGAGGCAAAAAGGCGTGTTCTTTGAAACATTTAAATCGCCCATTACGTCACATTAAAAACGGTAATTTCCCCCTTAATGATTCAACACAGCGACAGATTCAATTACCGAATAAACTCGGCGACTAAAAAAAATTATTTTTCTCGACTCGTGTAATTTTCCTTTGTGATAGAGATTTTGAAGAAATGTTTAATTAAAAGAAAACGAATTTCAACTTTCACTTTTTCGTAATCAACCCTCATAAAGGAGTCTTTTACTAGACAAATAATTGAGGTCGTTTCGATTCTCGGTCTTTGGTGTTAATTATACTCGTATATACTTTTAAAAGCGAATAATAACCGAGTTGGCTTCTATACATCATTCTGACGTCTGGCTTTTCTTTTGTCGTACACGTCGACGGTATACAGTCTACCTACTATACCCGTTATATACGAGACCACGTAGCAATTGTAACGAGCCTTAATCTATTTCCCTTCTCATCTTGCACTTCCGAGTACGTTGAACGTTTCAACTTTCGTCTTCGATTATAAGACTTACGGCAGGCGAAATTATCATTTATACTTTTCACATCGCAACCCCGGAATCCGTACACATGGCTCGAGTAATTTAACATTTCCTCTTCCCCGCTTGGCATGAGAAATTGGAAAACTTTTGATTACGCGGCCCACCCAAATCGACGTACGCGTTAGAACCTCGAATCGTCGATACAAACAAAAGCTCGTATAAAAAAACCCAACTTATTCCGAGCCAAGATTATACTCGTCGGCCACATGGCTGGTTATGATAACAGCCAGCGAGTCAATGACGTCAGAACCATCGCCTTCATTTCTCCATCGACAGTTTACATAATGGCAACATCGTTTAATCATAAAACGCGCGCCGAAAGCAAACGTAAAAAATCTCCATTAACATATGTTCAACTCGCGCTGTATTCGCTTTTACAAAATATCCCACACGTAATGCGATACGTGTGAAACACATTTCCAGTCCAAATGCTCGAGCTTCACACAATCCACGCGGTGTTCCATTCGGAACGATTAAGAACCGAACTTTATCTCGTTTTGATTTAATTATCCGCCCGTTAATACTACCAACGAGGAGGCCAAACGGAATTATCGTTCTAATGAAAAATCCATAATGGTTTATCTACACTTTCGAAATTCTTCGTAAATTGTTAGCGAAGCTTGTAAGTCAAAATACTCGCTGAAGGTCATTTTTACAAAAATATGATAAGTTTTTGACGAATTTTCACTTTTTTCAGAAGCCCTTCAAGTCACATGTCTCGAGAGTGGTTAATTAATCTACGTACGATTCCGATATTTTTTCTTCGAGAAAGTTTTCGCATTTTAATCAAGTTTTAACATTTTCTTCACATTGCTCTCTTCACTTACATAATACAGCTCGAGGGATTAATTATATCGAGAAATAAAACATTTGCCATACCGATCTTCTCAACTCAAAAAGTCAAATACTCTTTTTTCATTCGTTTCGTAGAAACTTAACTCATTAAAATCCAACTTGAAAAAATATCACGTGACTAATGACACCCTATGTATTAACGGTACTCTGAATTTAATTATTTGAATTTAATTAATAATACAGTCTGTCTCTCTGTATTCCACAATGCAACACATTCTAAATAAAACCGCCTCTAGCCACAGGGCTCTATATAGCGTCAATTTATTAAAAAAAAAAAAAAAAAGTTTTATAAAGATATTTTTTCATACAATAAATTTTTTTAAAATCAATTTAATCATGGAATTTAGATTCATTCATCAGGCTTGTAGCCAAGGGGGTTGAAGGGACTAAATCATCTTTAGAAAATTTCGAGTCTCCGTAAAATCTTGTACTCAATATAAAAGTGCAAATTAACAAAAACAGAAGTCAAAGCTCCCTCTAGAGTTGAGTTAGCCTCCTTTGAAATGACAGGCTAGCTACAGGTCAATCATTTACATGAACGATAATTTTTTTAAGTAAATAAAGATAGATATACTATGGAAATCATATCAAGAATTTTTCTATTATTAATATTTAGCTTTTTCATCATGAAAATTTTTCTAAATTACCCTTGTTCAATTTTTGTGCATTTTTTTTGACACGTTTTCTTATAATTTTAGTGCTTTGTATTTTACATGCTTTCAACACAATTAGTTTGTATCTTAGTTTTCAATGGATATGCTCGTCAATATAGCTTACATGACTTCAGAAGAAGAAGCCAGGAAGCGAGGAGTAATCATATGTTCCCTCAAATGGCAGTGAGGATGAGTATTTATTGGTATTTATTCAAATTTCTTCGAACGTTGTTCACGTAAATATATATCTACGAATAAAAGGTATTTTTTTCAGATTTTTAATTCGACTCAAAACATCAATTTACTCATGTTCTGAACGTAGTTTTGGAGAAATTCTCAACCCTTAAAATTTTCCGCTATAGTGTCATACAGTTGAATAATGTAGTTGGGAAAATTCTCGAGTTTTCAAGTTTTCGACTATGGTGTCATAGCGTAATAGTACATTATTGAACTAGGGAGATAAAGTGATTTTCAACAATTTTGAGTTATTTGCCTCGCTTCGCTCGGGCAATAAACCTCAAAATTTGTCGAAAATCACTTTATCTTCCTTGTTGAATAATATATTTTATGTAATCGTGGGAGGTAAATGAGCATTTGAACCATCGAAATAGGCATAAAGTTACTTTATCTCCCTCAGTTACGTAAATTAATCTTAACACATCAAAACACATCCAAATATTAATTTCGAAAGTGAATTTACATGAAAAGTTTAAGAGGGAAAAAAACGATTTTTGAGAAATTTTTCAAGCCATGAAATGTCTTGAACCTTCTGTAATCTCCTCATGAGATCTAGCTGGAAAGTATAAACATTATACTCGTTAGTAAGTAAGGACTACAATGTGAGCTCTTGAATTTTGCACAGAATGGATCCAAAATGATAAATAGTCAACATCTGAGGATGCGTTGAGAAGCATCAAAAAGCTCAAAATTGATAAATATGGATGACTGCTGAAAGCTGATAAGACATCAATGAAAAAAAACTCTAGTAATCAAAATGAAAAATCGTCTCTGAATCCATTAAAAAAAAAAAATTCCAAGTTATTACTTTTACTCGTGCTCTTACTCCTAATCCTATCAAGGACGTACCGAAAGGGGGAGCTCCCCCTCTTGGCTTTTGGAAAGTTGGTAAATTTGGAGTTCTAGCGTAAAGTTGGTAAACTTGACCACTTGTACAGTTTTATTACAGGTATTTTTAAATTTTTTGAAGACTAACAAGATTGTGACATCGTATTTATTTAACATTTTATTTTCGTGGAGCAAAAAAAAAAAAGGTGAACAGTTGGTAAAATTTCATGGTATTAGTTGGCAATTTTTGATTTTCTCCCCCCCCCCTCCCCAAAGAAAGTCCTCGGTACGCCCCTGATCCTAATAAAAAATTACGCTTTATTCAAAATGAACGGATTAACACTTCACAAAGTATTCTTTACGAAGTACTAAAAGCAATCAGAAGATGATGTTAACGTATTTCTCCAAAATACAAAAAAAAAAAAATCATATCCTTGAAGTTAAAGTTACGTCTATGAATTCGGGCCTACATCTCATTTCAACTTCATAGATGACACTGGATGGGAGAAACAAGGTTTATCTAAGGAGGGGGAGGCAAACGAAAGAGAAAATTTTCCATTACTGTTCCACGTGACAGAGGAAGCTAAAATACTTATTGAAATTTCAACACGGAGGAAAGTTTAATAAGATGCGGGTTTTGGAGGGGAAAATAAGTTGGGAAATTTTCTGAATGTCGGTATCATCTCACCAAATATACCAAGAGAACTCAAATTTCGCACGTAAAGTAAATTTTATGAATTCAATATCATCCTTCACGTTGAGTTCGAAATGAACCCAGAATGACAAATGAATCAAAGTTTGTGGAACACCTATTTGACGTGTTTCAAATAACTCAATCAATCCTGTGAGTAAGATGTACTGTACATGTCCTGAATTCAACATTACAGATGTTCTGGAGGTAATAAGTAGGGGTTTTCAGTCTCAATGCTACGTATGGGTGTGAATAGGTTAACACTACTATCTGCAATTCTCCACATGCCCCTATCAGCTCCAGCCCAGTAATACAACATGGATGCTCAGAGTATTTTTTTTTTTTTTTTTTTTAGTTTTCCTATACGTCAAAAATCAATCTTACCAGTATTATATATTTCATCATAAATTATATCAAATTCATTAGCCTATAAGGTTTGATAAGTCATGCGTTATGTAAACAAATAAATTTATTTCATCATCTTTCACACTCGACCAATCAATCGCTACTGCAATTCGTAAATTTTCAAAACTATACCCACGAATGGAAATTTGAACGACATTAACCGAAGCAAAAACAACACCCGAATCACCGAAGAAAAAAAATCATTCGCGAAACATAAACACCAGCACCATTTCATCGAAATTCGCAACACCGATCTCGCAATCACCCCTGTATAAACATTGTGGTCTCGAAGAAAACAATCTTTTGCCACAAACGTGATTACGCGATAATTAAACAATTAGTTGGACAATAAAATCGCCTATGCAATCTACACCGGTGCTCGTGATCAATCCTAATTTCGTCGTCGAACCACTGCGAGATTTTTACAACAGACAATTCGTCGTTATCGTCTCAGGATTCACTTTCTTTATCACCTATGAACATTGTTCGCTACGAAGAATTTATAAAATTGTCAATATCGATATCACGAATAAATAAGAGCACGGTTTTTATCGTTTCTATGGAGTAAGGACGGAAGGAAGCCTCTCATGATAAATCCAATGACGTCAGTATCAATGTACCATGAAACGAATAAAGATACGTGTAACTATTGTGAAATCTACGAAAGGTAAGGATTGTTGAATACCACTCTACAACCAATTTTCTCGAACGTAGAGCTTCTCTGCTTTTTCATTTTTAATAGTACCATCTGAATAATATTCTTTCATCCGCCAACGAAAATTGAAAAAAAAAAGACGCGAGAAGAAACGTATACTTTCATTTTAATATCTTCGTAGGTGAATTTTTCATTAAGAATTTCTATCATAATTGAGGTATTCTTCGCCAGCATACGAGACACCTACGAATTTCAAAAAAAATTCTTTTCATTTTAGGCTTCTTGAAGTACCATGAATGGGTACATTCCTACATAGTAATGGGGTTTTTTCGACGAACACAATATCATACGGAATCTGTGAGCTGTGGCTGGTGATTCTTCGTTCGTTCGTTGAAAAGCTTCGATTTTACTTCAAACTATTTTCTATTTAACGAAAACTTCATTTTAATCGTATCTATTAATTGGATAGATGTTGTTGAAAACGTTGACGTTTTTAATGGAATTTATGAAACTTTGAGATACTACAAATATCACAGTCTCGGTTTATTAATTTCCCCGAAGATTCCAGCCAGTAAGTAATTATCTCTTCTAACGAAAATCCATCTTATAAAATATGCATCCCATATGAGTAATATACTGGCGAAAAACGACGTAGTTAGTTATAGTATCTCTCCTTTCCTCTCACGAGAAGTGCGTACAACGGTACAACTGAACAATTATTTTTGGACTTTTCTCATCCCTATATCACGAATTATCGACACGAGTGTACTCCTGTCGTTGATGAATTAGAGTACTTATTTCATAATCTTCAATAACCCTGAAAAATCAACTCATGCAGCGTTTCGCGAGGTCGCAAAAAAAATATCGAATCGTATCGCAGCTTTTCAAAAGTGTCGGCTCTTTGTATTAATCATCGTCGGTGAAAACAATGCTTACGATTCGTGTTACTTACACTCGGCCGACGGTTGTTATTATTTTTCTATTATTCCTTCAACAGTACTAAATGCCCGACCGCGTGACCTTTATATCGCAGAATTTTTAAATATCACACACATCGCTACGTCGTCGCCGACTCGCCGATCATTATTCGACGAACTGTTGGTCATTTCATTGAACAGGGTTCGTTTGACATTACCATCTTAATCGATCTTAATTAGAAACAACAATCCGTCGTCGTCACGTTTACGCCATTTAATTCGCCCATTCTCTTACATTCATTCGCGGAATACTTATACTAGAATTTTCGAAACTCATACCTTCCCTGCTCGCACCTATTTATAATCTTATTCAACCTTCTGTTATATTTATATCGTGTATTTACCGATATTGCAGATTACCTTTCATTAAAGCGGATTATAAGTCAACCTGATGGTTATTCCCTTTGAAGTCGAACTAGATAATTAACGATTTTCAACTTGCAGCCGGATTCGTAAGCGTAGAAAATTTCCAATGTTCAAACGCAAAGCCGATTCTCGCTTCTCGACGACTAACATTATCCTGACAGCGGAGAATTTACACGGTACTGCGCGAAAACGGTAAATTATTTCGTGTCCACCACATCGCCTTCGATCCCTGTCAGTGTTATTGATTAATAGTCGAGTAAAACGCTAGTATTTCCGCATTATGGGAGTGTGCGAAATCTTAGAATACCTGAAAATGTGTTCTTTTTGGCTACTATTATGTATTATACAGGGAGTCTGACTATTTACACGAAAGCTATTAGACGTTCAGATTTAGGTACAAATGGGTACCATCGAGAAGAAATGTTATGTCTGAAAATGGCCTAATTTCAACGTTGAAGGAGCACGATACATATATATTTTTTTTTATTTTACTTTACACATATTTGAGTGCCTTTATAAGCCAATTACTAGGGGACACTTTACCAATACATATAATAATTTCAAATAAATTGACGAAAATAGCTCAACCTAGACTTAAATTAATTCCCAATCCCATAATTTATGATTTCTTTTTTAGCTAAAACATAAGCTATTACAGCATACTAAATTTTGGAAAGGGGGGGCAAGGAACTCAAATGTTCACTATTTTAGGAATAGATATTTTCAACGAAAAGTACATATAAGATAGTTCATGGGCGATAACCTGATATCTGCGTAATAAATGGAGATAGGAACTACCTAAACAATTTCTAATGACATTACAGTTTTTTTTCTTGAGAGATAAAACATGTATGCGAAAATAGAAATGCCATTTTTTTCATCAGTGGTCAGCATGTAACGCCCTCCATCTTAGGCAAAAAAATTAATACATTAAAAAATATACAACACTGAATTAGAAATTAGCAAATAATTGCAAATTATAAAGGAAAAAATTTATAAATTTTTCAAAATAAAAATAAAAGAAAATATAAATATATTATAATTTTATATTATATTGAAAAAAAAAATTACCTATCAAATTAAAAATCGAGTATTGTGATTGGAAAATTTAACAATTTAAAAAAAAAAATAATGAAAAAGATGCAAAAAAATTGACAAACTGAAAAGAACGTGTTCACCCATTTAAAAAATACATTAAAAAAAATTAAAAATATGCGAACTATTAAAATTATAAAAAAATATGATACATAATTATATTTAAAAAAAAAAAAAATCATTTCACATTTTCATTGTCTTAGATGACTTAAAAGAACCAATCAAACGTGAGTATACAATGTACACAAACGCAGTTGCGATTTCAATTTTTAGTTTTGTCCTTCAAAATATTTTCCATTTTAACAAGAGTATTGGCTGTCCACATCCATGAAGTCAATACGTGTACGACATACTTTTAGCTCACGTGACAGACCAGCAACAAGTCTACTCTCCCCTTCCATTCATTCAGAACTTCACCCACAAAGTCAATAAATCTATAAATTCGAATTTTTTTCCCTTACAAATTGTACAATCAAATTTAAACAGAAAAAAATTAAAAAACCCTAGAAAATCATTTGAAACAATAAAGAAAATATATTGAAACTTTGTACTGTTTTTCAGGGTATCCTGGGATACTGGCCTCACCACTCCCATCCCTACTCCCAATTCAACCCTGACCTATTTAATACATTAATAAGCTAAAATACATTAAAATAATGAATAAATAATTTTTTTAAGCACTCTATATTTCCAATTTCTTCAATTAAAATCATTCTAGACGCCATATTCGTATTTATAAATACTGTCCACATCATAATGTACTGACAACGTTACTACATACTCTTTAATAAATTCTAATTAAAATCATCTCAAGTCCCACCCATCAAAAGTTCATTTCGCGAAAAATCTACGCGAAAAATATTCATTGTAACAGATTACAACATTATTAATATAGCCCGTTGAAAAATCACTTGACGTAATTAATCACATCTTTTATACTCGCGTATTTGCATCCACGCCAGATAATTAATCAAAAAATAACCATAACGTTCATCTTTGTTTTCACAAATTTCACCCAACCTCTAAATAACATCTTCGCGTGAAAACCGTTTACAGAAAAGACAAATAACACGTCACACTTAAAAAGTGTGGAAAAAAATAATCGCGACACCGGATACAAGCATCGATTTGCGATAAGCTATGAAAAAATATTGACGAAAATAAACTTTCTCCGGCAATAGCGACAAATTTCATCTAATCCATCTCAAAATACCTACACGAATAACGTAACAATAAGAAAACAAAAATATTCTTGAGTTCTCCTTAACAAAAAAAGCTAATATTTAAACTTGAACAAAATATTCGCCGAAAACGTTCCCTTAGTATAAACTGGAACATACTATTTCAAACTGATATGAGCAATTTTCAACTCCTTTCACTTCGCGTTTAAATAGTAAAAAAAAAAGTGGAAAACTGATATATTACGAAAATGAATTTTCTTGTATTTTTTCTAATATAATTTCCACTTTCCAGCATGTCTGTTTCGGCCGACGTTCACGCCAATTTTATCCCACTTTTAGATACGTTTTCTGCTCGTTTTTAAAACGGTTCGTTGACAGTTACTTATTTACTCTGCGATAAAAAATACCTCGACTATTCTCCAGACTACATACGCGATAACCACCATTTGATAACAATATCGTTGAGTACGACGTGTATCCATTAAAAAGGCGGCGGTCATATACTCGGCTAGTAACGGCCTACATCAAGCTGATAAACGTTAACGCATTTTCACTTAGAAAATAAGGGTTAAAAATAAACCTATATCGTCTAATCGTATAGTTCTTTATTTTTATTTTCCCAGCACTTCAATTCTACACATTCGTATCCTTTACGTACCGTGGAGATATGGAAAAACACTCGAATATACGTATTACCTGTTATCGCAGCTCGTGCAAGCTTACACCAATCTTTAGGGCTGTAATACGAGACCGCCATCAAATACGCCATTAAATAAAAAACTAAACGACAAATTCAACATCAACATTTCCAATAATTCTGTATCGAATTCTTAGTCAATTTTTATAATGCCTAAATTCGCGTTATTTTATAACGTTATGAATTCACGCTCTCTATTAATACCCATTAATCATTTTGGTGACCCAATTATTCTAATTTTAACCGACAACCAAGTCGAATTTTTGGCTATGGAAGGATACGTGTATTGTGAATTACATCTATTTGATGTTAAATAAACTTTTCTATTTTTACGACAGAATTTATATCAGAGTCCGTTTCAATCGCATGTATTCAATATTCTCAGTGGACCTTACGGATATTCTGTTTTTTATGACGGTGGCACAAAATTAATGCACGAAAAAAAAAATTCATGGTAGGTCTACAATGAAATATGCAATGTCCCCTGTATTAAGCGTACTTGATATGGAGTAGAGAGCTCTTAAAGTATCATCCTTTGGCCCATTTTCGATAGAGGGATTCTCAAAAATAAAAATTACCTAATATCCCCAACCTCATGCATGGTAAATGAAATAATAGATCTGAAATACATAAAGAAACGTTATCAATTACCAGAAATGAATTTTTGTCGAATTAGTCAAAAGTTACTCCCCTAAACAGTATAATAAAATGGTCCAGTGTATGATCTCCAAGGGAGTGTAATCTCATAACTAAACATGGGTTTTGGGTTTTAGCACTTATCTCGCTTAATATAACGCTTACACGGACATGAACAAAAATAATCCATATTCGTGATTCGCAACATTTATTTTTTGCACAAAGTGCAATCCAAAGTCGAAAACCTTCCTTACTTAATTAATAATAGATACATTTATCCTAAAATGAATGTTTAAACCTTCTGGAAATAATTTCTTTTTCTTCGAGAATGACTTGAGTTATCGTTGTTAAAATAACATAAAATTTTTATGATAGCATAAATGTACATAAAAGAAGAGCTAATGAAATTCTGAAATCAATTACTTCAGAAAATTGAACTTCTGTAGTTTACTTCAGGTGTTCTTCTCGAATATCTCCCAAATGTATCAGCGAAATTGTTTTTAGACCAAAGAGAGGGGAGAGGATGGTCACGAAAAATACATTCCATAATTTATTTTTTACATGAGGAGCAAAATATTTTTTCACAAATTGAAATATTTAGTGATAGAGAATTTTCGATTTTTATACATACTCGTATTATGCTCAACGATTTTCGTTTATACAAATTTTTCATATACCTAGGTTTACTGTTTTCAGAAAAAATGAATGCAAAGTAAAAATTCCCTCAATTACAGTATAACCTCGATTATTTGACGCCTCATTATTTGACACTCGGATTATTTGACGCCAAAAACTTATTTAACACCCCGATTATTTGACAATTCTCCGTATTATTTGACACACGAAACCTTTTCAGATAACTGCTTTTTTTTAAATAAGTTGAAGACTGATTTAAAAAAAATAGTTTCTTTTTATGCATGTACTTACCTATTTTCAAGTTAAAAAAAATACTTTGGTAGATATACATATAATGTAAGGGTTTTTTTAATATTTTATTTACCTTTTTCCCAATAAAAAAGCATTTTAAAAAATTTTCCGTATTTTTTGACTTTTCAGTTATTTGACGGATCTCATTCCCCAATTACATCAAATAATCGAGGTTCGACTGTACTTTACTTTGTTCAAACTTAGTTATACTGTGCAAGAGTGCAGCCAATGTTTTGAGATGTATCTCTGATATAAAGAATTTATGCTAAAAGCACTATAATGTAGTGATCGTCATTTTGTTAATAAATTGCTAAAAAAGCATAATGAACCATTATTAACATTTCTTCAGATCCATGTAACACTTTTCCGTTGTTCTGTACTAGTGAGACATCATTTTGGCTTATGTTCTAAAATAGGAAATTATCATGAAACTGTGCAGGGGGCAGGAGAGAGGTAGAATTAGGCTGAGGCAAAGTAATTTTTGGGTTTTGCTTTTAATTTTTTCTAATATAATGAAATTAAAAAAAAATATATAATAATTTGATAAAATCTGATTCCGACTGTGAAAGATTTTAGAAGCTAAAATTTTTATCTTCGGACTCACTCAAAAATGCCGGCCTGAAGCAATCTGCCCACTATGCCTCTGTCTTTTCCCTATCTCCACTATTAAATTTATTTTATACATTTTTGAATTTGAGTGTCTCCTTCACAGCCTTTATACGGCAATAACGAAGGTGAACTTTACCAATACACGTAATAAGTTTACAAAGAATTGAAAATAAATCGAAAAACTTAATCTGAGCTTAAATTAGTTCCCAATCCCTCCTCTCTAGTGCCTGTAACACTCCCAACCCGAAGACAACCCTCGCCATTCCAAAAATATCGATAATTTTACAATCAACAATTTTATTCCCTAGAAGAATTATTATTTTCTTGAATGGGTAGACCGGCTTCTTCAGTTTTTTAAAAATTTTTTATCCAAAAAGATGTGTCTTATAAGAAGGTAATGGCTTTCTATAGGAAAAAAATTAAATTTTTTTCGCGTTAAGATGAACTTAAATTGGTTAAAAGTTGCATCTTGCATTTTTAGAATGAAAAATCGCTTTAAAAAAATAAATACGATAAACTGAAAGAGAGTCAAGAAATAAGTAACTTAAAATTTGTAGTAAATAAAGCATGAGAGCTGAACAGATTTTGTAGCGAATACATTCATTATTTGGCGAGTTTTTGTCATTTTAAATTTTGAATTTTTTTTTGTGAAGGGAGTTTCTTTTTTTCAGAAATAACCTGAGTTAATGTCCCAAGATTAGAATAGGTATAATAAGTACCTACTGAGTTAAGCTTTCAAACTTCAAAGAATGAGTTCTTCACTATAATGATATACTTATTAAAAAAAAAGTCTACAGTCCTCCATATTTCATAGATGCAGGTTTAAGATTTCGTTCGCAAACTATTCAGCATCCTAAAATCTTATGTCTGTATACAATAATTTCTTTCACGAATGATCCAGTATTCTGAGAGAAGCTTTCAAAGTTTAAGGAAAGAGCTTTACATGAATGATACAAAAAAATATTTGCGATCAATCATACGAGTACTCCTATATATCATTGCGATTTTATTCACGAAAGATTCGATATTACGATTTATGAAACATGCTTCAAAATTCGTAAAATCTTTCAGGAATGATCCAAAAATATATATAATATATTAACCAATGGTACACCTGAATTCAATGATTTCGTTCGCGAATGATTCTATTGTAGGCTTTCTCACGAATTATGGAAAAAATTATGTCTGTTGATAAAAATTCAACTTAAGAATCGAAAGTTAATTCAATGATCATTACGTTTAATAGCACTTAGTTTATTTTTCAGCGAGAAAAAAATAAACAACGATGAAGGCAAATAAATAAGTATTTCATTTTAAATGTATCATTAAATGAAATCACGTTTACGTGATTCCAAACTACCTTCAAAACAACACTACGCTACCAAATCAGTTCACCCACAATACGCTATTTTCCAAATTTCATACTTCGAACTCAACTGCAGTTCATTTACCTTTAATTTTCATCGTCGAACGGAATATCAAAGCGAATAAAATCAACTTCTTTGAACAATTCTTTACGAGCCGGTTTTCAAAGTTCCTGGGTCAAGCGTCCATACAACATTTCATATGGCTATGACATATTACGCAATGAACGAGCGGATTTTTTCGATCATAATGAGAACTTCGCATCGAATGATTGACATAGCTAACATAACGGCCGAGTTCTTCGCACGTAATTGTATTTCACTTATTGTCATCGAGTCGTTATTGCGAGATATCTTTCGTTTCACTTGACTTTTTCGCGCCATTTCTCTATTATAAGTTGGAAAAAAAATTCACTCGACTTTCGAGTCTTATTGACCCAACTAATTCTCTAACAGCCATGTAATCCGATTAACTCGTCCTCGTAGATCTATGAAGTCGCCTTCGAATGAGTCATGTGATAATACGGAAACCTTTATCAACGACCTGCCTAATCGCTAAAACTCGACTTGTAAATTCGTGCTAGTTTGCTCGATAGATTTAATTTTCAGCTCTTACCAAAACTTTAGGCTCGAGAGTAATGTATTCTCAAAAGCAATAGAGAATTTGTGAAATATAATACTACTCAGCTGTCGCTCCTATTTATACCCTTTAGTACCTTTCCGTTTTCGGAATACTTTATCGTTCATGTCTGATACGCCGGATTAAATTCAAAAACATTAAAAACTATCGACCGTTATCGCGGACTCGTTAAATGGACGTTTGACCTTATCGAGAAATCTTGTAAAAAATCACG
Organism: Phenacoccus solenopsis; assembly: GCA_009761765.1. Lineage (NCBI taxonomy): Eukaryota > Metazoa > Arthropoda > Insecta > Hemiptera > Pseudococcidae > Phenacoccus > Phenacoccus solenopsis. Next base: position 16,374,401 of record CM019753.1, read on the forward strand.
TAGTCAAATTTTATAACCAAGATACGTTCGCTTATGGTTATTTCAGCTCATGGGGTATCGGGCAACATTCTGAAACTTGGCTGTTTCAACCTCAGGTTCGAGGGTTAAGACAGCGTGATTTCAGAATTTACCGAAGATTTTCTCGACTTAAAATTTCGCAAATAAAAGGGAAAAACAGGAAACAGATTTTCTTCGCTATCTTAATAATTCTTTGTTGCTTGTATTTTTCTGTTACCTCAAACGTATAAATATCGAATCAGGCTTTGTTTTCCACTTACTAAAAATTCGATGAACAAACAAACATAAGGATAATTGTCATGGTCTAATTTACCAAAAATGTATCTTCCATCGTGCCACTTGATTATCTCTCATTCGTGGTGCCACGGTACTTTACATACACTACTATGTTTTTTCTACCATTCAAAACACGCAAAAGACCATATTTTTTGAATTCTTATTGGAAACTAGACACTATGCTTATTCAGCCTATTAGCAAAATCAAACACTTCAACATACCGGAACTACTAACACATATTTCCGGATCGTATTGAATTCTTATTTAAAAAAATCCACCATATCCACCTTGGTAAAATCTTTCTCACCCAAAAATCTTCAATTATATAATTCCAACTTCGCGACTTCGCGTTTTGAAACCGTCTTAAATACCTTCCTTACGTTAATGAACGATATTAAATACTTACAAAAGGTTATAATCCGAATTCGTTGTAGTAAATCTTATATAACTCGCGACACCATCACAAAGCTGCAAGTTACACTTGCTAACAACGACACCTAAGATATCTCGTAAAACAGTAAACAGTTTAATCGAAAAAATAACAGTTATAAAATCACGTATTTGCAGGACACTTCGATATACGCGAACACATGGGATACAACACGTTACACTTAAACTGCCTGAATCGGTTACACGACTACATCAACGATCAACCGACAACCGCACACGCATCACAGCACGCCAACTCTTAAAACGGTGGGGAATGCAGAGGTGGGGGAAATTTAGATAATCGTTGGAAATTCATGATTCATTAATTTAAACGCACCGACGAAAACTGGGAAATACTTATAATCAATTGTTATAGGGTTTTTTCTCTTCACATGCGTCCTCCAGAGGATATCTATTTCGCGCCAAAATAACGTCGAATGATTTATACTTCAGTGAAATTCGAATTTATTCGCTCATCGCGTTTTATTTTGGTTTTTCAAAAACGAGTAATCAGACAAAACTTTCCTCGCATATAGCTCCAAGAATTTATCGCGTTTAGAGTTAAAACCGCTGTCAAAGCATTTCTGCCAGCGTTATAATATTGCGGAAATTTCCTTTCGTTTTGGTTTCCACCAAAGACCTATCATCGATGAGATACCAAAATCCAGCGAGTTATTAAAATTAAAATCGCGAACTTCTTGAGCATCATTTTTTATTCAATAAGTAGTATAAAGAAAAACATCTCCTCAAAAAGCGTCGTTCTGGATTTTTCCTACACATCTTTGACAGACAACTGACGTAGCGGTAAATATGAACTTAATTGCGATTGCTTCAGTAAACTGCCATAAATCGTCAAAGTTAACGATACCAGCATCAGAAGCGTAGTCAGGATTTTCATTACGAAGAGGGGGGCGGCTAGAGGAATGACAACATATTGTCTTGTAGGTAAATTTTGTATATAAGTTCCTACTACCTATTTTTACATACTCATTTGAGCGAGACTGAAATATTAAGTAACCACCTTTATACTGTGCAGTAAGCTTGTTCAAAAATACACTTGAAAAAATTTTCGTTTTTTTTTTTATTTTTTTTATTATCTTATAAATTATTGAAAAAAGGTTAATTTCTTGCTTTTTTATTTTTCAGATTGATAAATTATATCTATACCAAATGTATTTCAAAATTGCTTTTCTTTTCTACAAAAAGTTTATTTTTCTATAACTAAGCAAATTATCCATTTTTAGGGTAATTTTTAATTAAAATGAAAAAATAGTTATTTTTCAATTTCGATGCCTTACCTCTAAATTTGATATTTTCTACTTAGTTTTTGAGGTAAAATTTCTTCAATGAAGACAAATAATATTAGAGATTATGAACGTTTACTTGAAAAAAAAAAAAAAAAAAACTGAACCACCCTACTGCAAACGCATGAAAGATTAAAGGTTGGACTAGTGTAAGCGACTGATTGTAAATTTATTTCAAAAATTAGTACTTTAATTAATAATATTAATTATACGCGCAAAATGACAATAGTCTTATAACCTCTCTTTTTACAGTCATGTCCCTCGTAAGTAAAAAAAAATCGGGTCAATGGAATTTCGAGATCCCCTTATCTTCTCTCGACTACCTCACCAACCAGCACACTTAAAAAATGTTAATTTCTTCGAAAGCGAAGCCAAGTTTAAAACTGGAAATTACCAGCATACCAAAGAAAAAAAAATTAAAAGACGAATTTCCAACTCCATCACCATCACTCGTTTCGTTATAAACAAACATACAATTTTGACGCCAACGATTATTATAATTTTCAAACGCATGTTGCCCCGAGTACCACTCATTCGTAGATCAGCACTAAATTAAGTGCTCGTTAATTTCGGACACCTAATCGATTTTTAGGTGCTTGGGGCTCGGTTTTCTATTAATAACGTATTCTGCGTACTCAGTAGCTCAAAAATACACCCAAGAAAATACGCGCCACCGAGTGATTAATAGTTAAACTGAAGATTACCTCTAGTCTCCCTAAATGTACGAATTTTCGACTTCAATTAATACCGAATTTTCGTGTTGGCTTGTGGGGAAAATAAAGTATTAATTTTTACGGTAAAGATGCACCACGTAAAATTGGCTTTACGCGTGAGTAATCAAACCCATTTAAAGCTAAGCTTATAATGTTGGCAACTTCGTGAATAGCTCCAAGCTACATGGACCACTGTACTGACAGCAACGTCAAACTTTTCGCATTTTGTATTTCCAAGCAGGGCCTGTGATTTCGGCGAAAATGAAAATAAATTCCATTTACTCGTTTTCGTCAGAATTTATGTTTCGTAGATGCCAAGAGATTGAAATATTTTATTCATCTTCCCCTCGTGCACATTTACATATCGTAACACAGTCGTACACATGTTCTCGGAGCTTAAAAAGAATTACTCTATAAGAACGTGATCTGCAGTTCTCTCAAATTTATTAGAAAGACTAGAAAGGGCCCCAAAACCTAAAAAATTTAAGAACTTAGTATCGTATGATCGAATGAAATGAAACCAATGGTAGAGGATTATACTTTTGGGGTCTAGAGTGTAACGAAATTACAACATCTAAAAGTGTGATCAAGTTCAATTAAAAACTCAGCTCCAGTGATGCGACATAGCTGTTTACCATTTTTTCAATTTATGCTTTCATTTCACAACGATCTGCTTACTATACAAAAATTGATAATTTCTTAAATACATTAGCAATTTCAAAAAAGAGTAATGATTGTTTTGAATTTTTCATTCTTCAATTTACCTCTTCTATCAAATGGGTAGAATAACATTTTTTTTTCACTCAAACAATTCATTCTTCTATCAACTGACATCAACCAACAGTACCTTTTATTTTTCCCGCACCAAATGATTACTCCATTAACCATGGCAAATAGGCGTAGAATCGTTGATTACTCTTGGAAGTGCAATATCGTATGCTTTTACACCAACGACTTTTATTGCCAAAAAAAATAAAACCTCTCTTCCTAGAATTTACGCGTTTCCAAGCCATGTGCTATGTTTTCCGAAACTCTACAATACCTTTACGACTAAATAGAACAATCGTAAAATTTATTTTAGACAATACTTAGTTGGAAGCGAGTAAAATTTTTGTTTATTTACACGTGATTTTAATACGCATTTCAAGGCTTTTTTCTCAACGGCGAATTTGTAAGCAAATGGTGCCCAATTAAAATTATCTCCTACCAGTTTGATTTTCGGCTCGACTACAATATTTTTTCAAATAATTTAATCTACGGTAACGTAAATAAATTACCCATCAACTACCGAAGAATTTCATAACTTTTAACCACCTGGTGTCGACTGTCGAGCGTATTTCTTCAGATTTATCTTAATTTAAACGACGCGTTTGTAAATATTACCTATCGAGGAGTTCCAGCTCGCTGGTATACCAGTTTTGTTTATGTACAGAATTAATTCCGTACAGTTACGCCTATTTATTAGTATATCCGCGCCACCTAACGTAATGTTTATACATCCACCTACTTTCCTCCAAAGGTCATAGATTTATCAAAACCTATTTCGAGCGCTACTATATCCCGATGCTTAAGTATTTACTACCTTTCTACTCGTAACCCAGTGTACATACATTTGTAAGTATCGGATTACATGGCACGTTAAGTTAGGTCGTTTTTCATATTTCGTCTTGAGAAAGAACGAGGTAAGATGGAAAAAATGTACAAGTAACATTATACTATGTGAGCTATGATCGAATGTAATAAAAATTTCGGAATAAAAAATTAAAATTATTTTTAATCTTTCCAAAAAAAATGTAAATTTGACATATTTCATCAAGTTTCGATTTGATGAACGGAAAAATCTATTTGAGAAAAAAAATCATTTCGGAAGTACTCGAGTGCCCATCTTAATTACCTTTAATATAACTGTACTCTTCAATTCATTTGTTAAAAAATGTCGCTTTTCAATCATGATCCCATACTCGATGAATTTTCAAGTAACAGTGAGCAAGCGAAACTTTACATAAACATTAAATGTACTGCGATACCTTCAAAATATCGTTTAATTTGTCATTATAGTAGAACGATCGTGTTTTCAATTAAACTGTAATTAAATGAGAAACGTGCGACGTCTTTTAACCCGCCGTACCGCATAAATTGAATCAAAACTTTCAAAATGTGAAATTCTAGAAACGTTATAAGCATAAACTTGAGGAAAATGAGCTTTACTATTAGATTATCTTTATCTGCACACTAACATATGTAAGAACAAAGCTGCAAAAGAAATAAAAAACGTAAGCAGCCATGCCGCATTACTGGAGCTGAGTTTTTAACTGAGGCTCGTTCAGGTTTTCAAATAACATTGCTAACCCCTTCATGTCTACAGGCCACACCTAATATAAAGTAAATCCGTTTTTTTTCAACTCTTCCCAAATGCACTTGGGATGCTGAAATTTGTACGATGTTGGTGTTTATGACTTACTCTTTTACGTAAGATCAAAAACCAAAAATTTGAGCTATTTGCCCTTTTTCCAGCCCTCCTCAAAATTTGAGTGATCCTCCATTTTGAATTTTATCGAAAAAAAAAGTATTTTTGTCGCATTCCTAAGAAGAGTCTCTTATCAAGTTTTGAGCGAATTTCATGAATACCCGCTGGCGCTACTCGTGAGGGAAAAAATGTATACACAAAAAAATTGAACATTTGCTAGATGATTACAAATGTTCTGAAACGCAAAGATTTGAATACCTTCCCCTCCCCCAAGCACCCTTCCCAAATAAGGTGGGCTGTAATAGCTGTTGTTTTTATTTATTATTAATTTTTCAAATACATAAAATCTGATATTAATGAAAAAATAATTGAATACCAAAAAGCTAGCAATTTCAATTAAAAAAATAAATTTAAACAAGTTTTATGTTTTTTTTTTTAATTCTTTTTTCTAAATAAAATCTGATAGTTTTTAAGGAATACAGAAAAAGTTATTATGCAATTTTCAAAAGCATAAAAAACTGTCAACTAAAAATGTTTCAATCTGAAGACGACGAAATATAACTTAGAATAAATGCAATATGCTCAAAAATCAACAATTATGAAATTTGAAAATTTATGAAAAATTGTCCTCATTTTGACAGATGCTTTCATCACCCATGAGAACTGATTTTTTTCACACGCTTTTTGCGGGGCATTTGCCAACTGTTATTTCCTCATTCCCTTCACATTTCCAAAACTTCACAATTTACTCTGCCTTAATTACCAATCTCAAAGGAGTTTTGAAAACTCCTAATGTCCGAATGAGTGAACTCGTGTTTGAAAAGATTAAAAAAAGAGTGAAACAAGACTGCCCAAAAATACGAAAAAAAATTAAACTGCACCAGAAATTGAAAAAAAAACGCATTTAATAATTATAATAAAAGAAACAGAACCATATTGGACTACAGCAACCATAAGTTGAAAAATACATCCATCCACTCTCTACAACACAACCGGATAAAATAGAAATAAATAATTCGCACCGTTAAATTGCTACTATCTCTTATTCAAACTTTATTTCTAGGTTGCATAAAACTCCATAAATTCTGCATTTTACCGAGCGCTCAATCTTTGATGGAGCTAACGCTATTTAGTTCTCTAACCGATAGAAAATGAATAATTATTTATAATAATTACGATCTAAACTCGTTTTCAATCTATACTCCTTAATTTAAAAAAAATTACTATTCAAAAACCACATAAATAAAAATTTCACTGCCGGCTTCATTACAACACTTCGATGCACTTGGACTTGGGGCACATACCGCATACGCGAGACAGAAAATCAAAACCAGTTCTGTACATAAAATGCGCCGTTTCTCGCTAAAGTATGAACTATAAGAACCGATTATGGAATATTTAACGAGTTTAATTTAGAAATTAATTTAAACTTGATATACTATTTTTTTGGACATTTCAAACATATAGGTACAGGTTTTGTTGACCCACAGGCCAAAATATGTTCCGGTGAAATAATTTTTTTTATAAATCATACTAATTGGTATAAGAAAATTATATCGCAGATAATAAGGAGTAAGCAAGGTATTTACTACTTACGAATCACTCGAAAAATATTTAACAATTTCTTGGTCATATTCAAGTACTCACCTGTAAAAAAAAAAAAAACTTCATAGTATAAAAAGGAAGGAAGGATTAAAAAAAAATAAAACTTGAGAATACGAACGAAGAACCATTTCGAGTTAATTCTTTCGTTTAGGATACAAATCCCAACCCCTAACCAAGGATCAAAGCACGATTCCAATAAAATATAATTAATCACGAGGACAGTTGAAAAAACCATCTCCTAGTTGGATTTATATCAAAACACGTAATCTTTTCCAACAAGTCTCCAAAGGTAGGTAAAAGGCACAATAGTGCTGTTTAAACTAGATGATTCGTTTGGTTCTTCCATTAAGCGTAATAGATGACTGGGTAAGATTTTCTTCATTCATTTCAACCAAGTTTACATTAGCTTAACCCGTCACATTCGAGCTTTTTCAAACAATTCACCGAAGAGTTAAAACGTAATCGATGCTTTAATTCGGTAACATTTCGTGTCAGTTCGAATAACAATCGAAATCTCTGGTGTATCTAATACAACTCTATTATCGTTCGATTAACTCGAGTAATTTTCGAATATAACCCATATCATCGCTATAAATTTATACACAACGTCGACTGTAAATTTTCGATTCCATGTTACCTCAGAGAAGCGGTAAATTAAGGTAATAAAAATACCGAGGGTTTATTCGCGCGCCACCGTGAACAGGGATGAAGAATCGTGGCGACCTTTTGAAGGCCGTTAGGTACCAGACTTTTGACACCGGATGTCTCGAAATGTCATCATTTATCTTCCAAATCGCATTCCATACTTCCCCACACAAAGGTCCGAACATTCTTCGCTCGTACAAAGATCCAAGCCCGCTTCTTCAATTACAATACCCTGTTTTTCTACCGATTTTTAAAAACATCCAAACGAAACCGGTTCTGCGGCTCGGCTCGCGCCTTTTTACTCATCGCTTTTTAATGGGGTCGCGTAACGCGCACGATTCCGCAACTCGGTCTCGATAAAGGGTACGATAGAGAAAACGTAAACTAGGTACTGATCTACTCAACACGTGAATTTATACCTGAATTTTTAATAAAAAACTAAGCTATAGAGCCTAGCTAATTTAGTAGGGGTGGTGGAGAGGGCTAAGTTTATATGTTTACCTTTCAGATAATTTACAACAGGCTGATCGATGTCCATAGTACATTACGATAAGGGCTTTGTACGTACGAGGTAGATAGTGAAAGTATATCATTTATTGGGTCTTTCAAAAGCACACTAGATATGGATGAAATTGCTCAAAGTTTATCGAGGAGATGTTTAGTCTAGTGAATCCTTCATATAAAAAGTTGACAGCTTACTATCAGTTGGAATAACTAGACAGTTTTATGGGAAATTTTTCAAGTAGAAAAGTAATAGTTCACTAAGAATTTTTTGAAGAACTATCCATAAACTTCCAATTTACCATTTAAAAATTTCCCCATAAAACCGTCAATTTTTTGTATGGGGAATCTAGACCGTATTTATTAGTATCGTTCATGAGAAAAATTCTCAAAGTAGTTTTTTTTCATAAACATGTAGAGATTAACTCCACTAACAACATAATGGAAATTCCCATTCCTACGTGGAGAGCCAAGCCCATAGGAGGAGGCGATGAACCCCCCCCCCAAAGAAACAGGGTTTTTGCTATATCTCCTCAGCGCTTGATCTCAAGGGAAAAATAGTTCAGTGCAATTTTATTCTATACTAAATTCCCTACAACATTCATATGAACATTTTTTTACTACGACCCATAGTTGGGGAGTTAGGGGTGTTTGAAATTTGGTACTATGTACTTTAGGGACATATTCCATTACACTAGATTTCAATTGTGATATACATGATATTATCAAGCGAATAAAAAATACATATGGGACGACCTATGCTTACGTAGTACTAACTGAATGATGGCCATATGGCGCTCTTAGCCCTCTCCCTTCTCCCCCTCAAACGTATACATACCAACTGAAGTATAAATATTTCATGAAAATAAAATATATCTGACGTACTACATAAAAAACGTCACTTCGCCATTTTTACCCTACTATCAAACCATGAGAAATGTAGCCAAAAACCTGTTTTTGGAGAGTTCCAACTCCTGAAAATCTCAGTATGTTGTTAGTAAAGTTGGTTTCCAAATAGGGTAAGGTTACCTAAATCGCACCACTTTTTGGTTTTCCTTCCTGGACGGTGCTGGAATTATTGTTTTGAAACCGCTCATGAACTAAATTGTAGCTTGGACTTTTGCGCATTTTAAGCGCAAAAAATTTCTTCGCATAAAGGTCTTGAAATGGTGCGATTTGGCCAACTAGTTCCCTAAATCGTACCACCTGTAAATAAGTGCTAGAAATGTGTATCTCCACCCCTCTGATAAATTTAGTACCCCTCAAAAAAAAAAACAATCTACATGAAGATTTCATCAGTTCTCCCACCTTCTTTACTCCTCAAATTCAATTTTTGAAGCTGAAATGTGAAAAAAAAGGATAAAAAACGAAATATATTTATTGAGTACAAAAATTATTCATAAAAAGGAATTCCAAGGTATTTTCACTTCGTACAAAAATCACATTGTCCACTTGCGTTTTTCTTCTGGGTTTTCTTATCCGATATGACTTAATGATGAACATAAACTGTAAATTCGTAAACAAAACAAAAGGTACGATTTAGAAAACTAGCAGATTTTGGAATTAAATTGCTTTCATTCAACTCACAATTGAGAAAAAAATTTGTCCTTACATGAAAAGATAGGTAAAAGTACATACTTTCAAGAAAAATAAATATTACTTACCTTCACGAATTCAGATTCTTGAAATATGATTATGAATGATGTTGAAAAAATTGTATCTCTTATATGGATTTCTTATCAATTGCTATAAAATGTACACAAATGATTCCACCGACCAAGTTTTTAGCTTAGAAGTGTTAAAATGACTTCTAGTAACATGTTTTTCAGGTAAAATGCGCTAGTTCATTTTAGTTTCAGAGATTAGGAGGCAGCATGATTTCAGCAACCTTACCTTACTTATAATAACAAATTTTAGTTTGGAATGTTTCCAGGACGAAGTCTAAATTTACTGGACTGTTCGTAGACATTTTAAAAATATGTGTATACACTGTATACATACATGGTCGAAATTTTTCACAAATTTCTGATCTCAGTTAAAAAAGTAGTTTACTCAAATTTTAAGGTAGGCGAATGGCGCACCAACGCTACTAATTTTTTCTATTTCGCAAAGTGAAAGTAGGACATAAGGATATCTAAATTTCAGCTTCCTAAATGAATTCAGAGGAAAGCAAGAGCAAAAAGCAACTTTATGAGGAAGTTTCGAGTCATGACTTTTTCTATCTCCCATAATTAATCTTTAGCAAATTCATCTAGAAAATCTGAACTTTGAATATAGAGTTAAAAGGGAACCAAAATATGATCCCTTGAATTTAGGTCAAAATGTATCCAAAATGACGGAGGGTAAAAATTTAAGAAAAGTTTGATGAGACTCAAAAACTTCAAATTCGATTAATACGGCCTCATGAGATACGATTCCTGTGGGTAAAACGAACACAAATTCTAAATTCAATTTGAGGTGGTTTTGAAGGTCATAGCTAGTGGTTCCGGTCTCGTTACTAAATGCGAGTATATAGAGTTTGACACTATTATCTGGGGAGTCTGAACATGCCCCCATTAAACTCGGCTCTAATAATATGACATTGCTGCTCAAGGTTAATTTTTTTAATTTAAACATATTCAATAATGACATACGTCGTGCATACTACGAATTACGAATATTTAATTAAATCTCACCCAAATCTGATATTCGGAAAACTCAGACACTGGTTTTCCGGCCACGGATACCTGCACTGAATAAACAATACGTTTCTCTCGAGTCGTTACAAAAAGACACTTTTTACCTGTCCCTGGTCTAATTGAATTTCGTTGTAAACTCTCAAGCTGGAACTAATAATAGTAGGCGCCAGTGTACTTCTGTTCGTGTTTTTAGAAACGCTATTTCCATTCGGATAGCTACGTACGCAGTCGAGCTTCTAAACGTGAACTGTCCCTCTGTTTTCGGCTAATTGCGAATGCGAATCCCAAAAGCTACTTTTTCGCACTCGCTGCGAACATCAGCGAGTCAGTATTTAAATGAGGTCTTTTTGTAAATTTTCCAACTCGAAAATTGTTTCATAAAAACTAAATATCTCGTTACCCAATTCCTCGTTTCCGTCCGATTCGCGTATCGAGATCAAAAGCCAAGGGAAAATTGTCGATTAGTTTTCACGTATAACAGTTTTTAAATAATAAATAACTCCATCCCGCATCCACGCCGTCGACCGTATTCTATCATCGGAACTACATACACACAGAACGAGAACATACAGCTATACACTATTTACAACACTTTGATTACATTATTCAAAACGCGTAAAAGCCATTAGGATTAAAACACGTTTGTATATAGCTCGCGTACGTAGCGTTGAAAAGTAAAAATTATTTACAATCGCTGACTTGTTTACGTTGCATAAATGGTTCGCGAGTTCATTGTTCTTATCGTCCACTATTCAACGAGTAGGTACCTAATTGAGCATATAGTCCTTAGTCGCAAATTCAAACGGACGCGATGACGAATTTTACATTCGATAAATTTTTTTCACTCGACAGTTAAAAAATAACTCGTCATTTGTCCTCTATCTCGAAATCGTTGAAAGGTGGATCTTGATATACGACGTTTCGTGGGTTTATGAAAAGAAACGTGAATTTCTTTTTTTAGCGAACGATGGATTCGATGGATTGTGATTTTTTTTTCTCTCCTAATACGTTGAACGAGGGTGGGATAATCTATTGATCGAAAATAGGTAGAAGGGCTTTGCCTCTTTCGACCTTCGGCAAATACATTAAGACTATTTGCTTTCAAGTAACACAAGAGTATCCTTGATCCGCTACAAATGGATAATCTAACATCTAAAGACTTCTATTGTAAACACGTGCGGAATCGTTATTGGATTAATATTCGACGTTTGATTCATCTATCTAAATAATTTTGTTTTTATTTTCGCATTGAATATCAGATTAAATTAGGTGATAAGAAAATGCAATACGTTAGTACACACAAGTAAATAGATATTATCAACAGTTCGAAAAAATCGAAATATCGTGTTTCATATGCGTAGATTTCCATTTTATGTTATTTCTCATGATTTCATTAATTGTTGAATATTATATTTATATAATTAAAAAACTGTATACACTTAATTCTACAAATAAAAACAAAATTGATAATACCCTGAAAATTAATTCATAATTTTGTTTGTAAACTAAAAAAATATATTTTCAGTAATATTTCATCTTGAATAATTGAAAAAAATTTCAACTTGACAAAAATACAGAAGTCGGAGAGGGTTATTGTAGAATAATGGCTTATTACGAGATTCATGATTTCTTGAATATAAACTCTTATAGCTTACATAATTTTGATTTTAAGATTATCATTAATTATATGAATATTTATTCCTTTGACTTTGAATATAATAAATTTTTAATTTTTAATACTTTTAATTTTAATATTTTTTATTAATAAAATATTAATAATGAATTTAATCTGGTCATTAAATTCAATTTTCAGTTCAATAAGTATTATTCGATGTCGTATTTGAGCAGTTCATTTTTATGTTACCAAATAAGAAAGCTCTAGTCTGCTCTCCGAATTGAGAAAGCGACGATCAAACTACGGTGATTATTCTAAAAAATTTAACCCTCAGAAAGAGTAACCTTTGACTGCATACCCCTGGGCCGCTCGAACTCATTGTTTAGAATAGCACAAATTTCTATCGATATCAAGAGAACGGTCTCAGACCAAAATGCGTCTGCGCATGCGCGAATTCAAAGTTATTAACATTATTTCGAGTTTCGAGTTAACAAGTTCAACTAGTATCAGCTGTTCCTGTTGTTGCTTTTAACTTGCGCATGCGCAGGCGCATTTTGGTCTGAGAGTGTTCACTTGATATCGACAGAATTTTTCTTCACAGTTCGAGCAGTCCAGGGGTATATGGTCAAAGGGAGTAACCTTGAAAAAAATGCAAAAAAAAAACTGTTTTTCTAAAACAATGCTGCCTCGAAGATTTGCATGAAAACATGGATAAGAACTTTTCCATTTTAGAATATAGCGATGGTTTTCTGATATGAAAAAAGAAAGTAGTATCCTTACATGGACGTGATTTTTAGATTGTTCTTATATATTACTTGCACAATGTACACCCGTAACAAATTCCTCTACAGTAAAAAGTTTCCCGGAGCTGAAAAGAATTAAAAATTATTTTCCTTCTTCGACTTCGTAGGATAGGTTGCAACATATCTCTATCCTGTACATCGCGTCTACAATATTAAAAAATATTGCAGTGGGCGATCAAATAAAGAAATTTTGCGAAGTCGAAGCTAGCAAACGATTATTTAAAATTTTAATTTCTAATTAAATTTAGAATGGTATTTTTTTTTCAATTTTTAATTAAATTTATATATATTTTTTAAATTTTTAATCAAACAAAACTCACTATATTCCACAATTTAACATATCCTAAATAAAAATGCCTTTAGCCGCAGGGCTGTACACGGCGTCAATTAAAAAAAAAAAAAGTTTGGGTATTGTATCGGAATAAGCGTTTTTTAACAACAACAAAAAAAAAATACTGTATGAAAATCTTTCATAATTATTTTTCGGGGGGGGGGGAGAGGAAAAATATTAAATCCACTGCCTCTGGACAAAAGTAATTGTGTTACTTTACAGCCTTTTTAAAGCACGTTTTATTTCACAAAATTCAAATCTGTAATTTAATAAACCATCTAATTTCGGCTCAACTGCAGCTCACACTGTTACGAAATATTGATTTCTAAAAATAACTTTTTGGATTTTCCTAATCATAAAATATTTTTTGATTTTTTTTTTTTGAATTCATAAGACAGTCATAAGCTAGAGGAAAAAAATTTACGCACGTTTTTTATAATGATGTTTTTGAATACCTGTCATTATTATTACTACTATTTTGTAATTTTATTTTTGGATTAAAAAGCATTTAAAAAAAATTAAAATTAAAATAAATTACTAATGAAAAAAAAATTTTATTTTTTTATTTTTTTATTTTTAGATTATGGCGTTTTCAGCTACCAGGGCTATTACGCCTTCGGTAAGACTTCATATTTTAGTGAACAAGAGTGTTTATTACGTAGAAATGTGAAGGTTTTTTCGATAATTTTCGGATTATCTGGGATATTTGGGCAGGATATATACTATAATCATCAGTGATCTGGGAAAGCTGTAGTTCTGCCACAAAACTGGCATAAAGGGGTTTCTCGGATCCCTTGAAATAGGTGTTCACGTGTCAATCGAGTGTGACCAATTCGAATTCCTGTGATAACGACTTCCTCATAATAATAATATATTGATTTTTTTTTTCAAATCTTCAAATTAATATTTTGAAAAAAATATGGAGACAAAATTTCAGAACAAACATTCGTTTACCAAGTTAAAATTAAAAAGGGTTACTCGCTATCAAATTTCCCGAAACTCCTAAGATATATGATAAAAATTTCACCAGCTCGCGAATAAATTTTTAACGCTACTGACACATCTAAGAAATTCCCTTTCTCACACCAATTTTATTTGGCGTGCGAAAAGAAATTAAAATTTATTAAAGACGAAAACGCTCAACAATATGTCGGCCATTTCAGTTTTCTTCCGCAAGCGATTAAATTATTTCCCACTCGCGTGCGCGTCAACATTACCACGTAAACTTTATGGCCGCATTAATACTTTTACTTTTGTTCCGTATACGAGCATTAATGAAAACTGGCATTTAATTGAAAATACCTACATAAATATATACGAGTTGAAGAACTTCCTAAATGTGCGAGACATCCCCGAATCATCCCTGTGGGAGTAATTTCTGTACAAAAGAAAACTTTTCGCTTCAACTACCAGCATACGTTTATTTACATACAGGAAATGTGTAACTATAAAGTTTACCAGTTTATCAATCAATTTAAAATATATTACAATTTCTTGCTGCGAAAATAAATCTCATTTTTTCTTTTTAACATGAAGAAAAAAACATATTCGATACATTTATGTAATCGAATCATCAATCATTTAGCGATGAGCAAGATGTCACCGCGTTATGGTGATGTGAAATGCCTTGAGCGTTGTAATAGGCAACTCATATAACATCTGGGAGATTTATGCCATCAACTCGATTTTTTTAACAGATGAGGTTACGCTAAAAATATTTTTTTATGAACCCGCGCATAAAAAATTATATGTAAATTTCAATATGTTAATAAATTACGGATTTACTTCTTTTTTTTTTTAAATCTAATTAGCTAATACGTATATCCTTCGGATAATACTACACATTAAAAT
Source organism: Phenacoccus solenopsis (assembly GCA_009761765.1). NCBI lineage: Eukaryota > Metazoa > Arthropoda > Insecta > Hemiptera > Pseudococcidae > Phenacoccus > Phenacoccus solenopsis. The sequence continues at coordinate 16,389,638 of CM019753.1, forward strand.
AGATTCAGACGCCGGAATGCCGAGTAAATCGCAATCGATGAAGTCTAAGATGAGTAAATCGAATTAAAAGATAACTTAATACATTACGACGTCGCTTTACACCATCAATATCCTTGCAGGCTATCACTTTTGTCATCCGAGAATAATTTCATTACCAGATTTATTCGGTGCCGCCTTTTTAAATACGCTACTGCTGCAACTTAATTAATAAATCTTTTCAACTGTTGGCATTGGAACCGGTTTATTGCGAATGACTATTGAGAACGGAATCCAGAGTACATAAAATCGATACTACACGCTAATATGTGTATCGAGCGTGTAATGCTAGATAAATTTCAGCGGGACTCGCGCGTACGGTGATTTATATTGAGTTACTGGGTATCATTATGCTTCGCATATTGCCGCAACTCGATTGCTGGGTGATACAACGGGTGACATAAATTCATTGTGACATTCTTATTTCAACGTCCGCGTCGTCGTATTCGTTTTAAGTAACATTCATAAATTACTTTATCAACATCTTTGAAATTACCTTCTTCTTTGTTAGCTTATCGATTTTTTTCCCGTTCTACCATTTATTTAAAACCCAGCCAGCAAAATCACTTTTAATTTAAATCTTGCCAAGAATGCGACAAAAAATATTTCCATCTCAATCAAACATTTGAACAAGATGTACATCACTACAGGAATTCAAGAACATACGTCGAAGCTGTACAGAGATCACAAACAGACTTATCTCCGCACATGTAATTAATACTAATATAATTTCTCAACCACCACCGGAGCTCGCCCGCATTCAAAATATAAAATCTTCATTCACCCAAATTACTTTTAAACAAACACGACGTAGTTGACTAACCACATGCGATAAAATTTCCTCAACAGATGTGAAACTAAACGCGCGAGATTACAAAGTATAATTTTCCTTACTCATCCGACAGAAAAAAGAACACCGCAATATGAATATTTTTCTCTCCACAACACTAACGATCTCGCAACGTTTCTCGGAATATTAAATTTTACAACGACTTCGTTTATAATAAAAAATTTAATTCGAGACAGCGCGGTTTTCATCTTCCTCTTCGTCCCTCAATCCCATTTAACAACTTCAAATCGTCGCGAAAAACATATTCGTTAATTTTTACACCCCACCTTGCCCCATTAGCTAACGTGATTAAGTTGATTGAACTTGTTTACGTAATTTCAAACGTATTTTAGATTAATTGTCGGCGTAATTTCTTACATCGTAAAGTTGGGCTATTAAAAAAAAATCGTAAGTTTTTTGGAAGAAAAGTGGCTGACTAAATTTGTTGACGATTAGTATTTTTAGTGAAACAAAAAAATACGCAGCTTCTTCGACGTAAAATTTACAATGAGTCGAGAAATGTAGAAACTCGAACTTTTTCTCCCAAGAGGCCAACCACGTGATCTTATTAAAAAAAAAAACAGTAAGCAGTCATGACGCATTACTCGAGCTGAGTTTTTAATAAAGACTTCAGATTTGTAGATGATGTTAATTGTATTACACTCATCAATATGACGAGGAACCATCATCTATCTCTTACGTAACCACCAAAGAAGTTTCTCGCTCACAGGAACTATATGAGTTCGTATTTATTAAATCTGAGCGATTTAAAGGCACTCATCATGCTTTCTTCAAATTTTGACCATCAGTAATTTTGAATATATTTTACTCCAACTTCAAGGATCACGCTTCTGTTCCAACAAACCCTACATACAAAATTTTGGAAATTTAATCAGGAGATAATTATGGACAATACATAAAATTTCCTGACTACCATTTCCCCCTAAAGTTATCTTTAGCTATAATTCCTTTTTTAATTCATTTAGGGAGCTGAAATTTGGATATATTGGTGAACTGAGTTTACTGTATCATATAAAAACTCCACTTTTGTGGACGATCGATTTTCACTTTTCTTATAAAATCGAAGTGACACCTAATTCAATTGTTGCAAAATGACCCCAATCGAATGAGGAAAAAAATCCGGCCCTTTTGCTTGATACCTACCCCACCCTCAATTAGATCAAAATTTAAAAATTAACAAATTTTTAAAAACTTTCAAAAATCATTTTTGACCAATTTAAAATTTCTTTACGTTCAGGCTTTATATTTTGCCTTCCAAACTCCAAAAAAATTACCAATTTTTCCTTCATTCTGGGAATCTAAAAATTAATGAAATACGTATTGGCTAAAACACCCTAATTTAAGTGTTTTTCCATTTTATTTAATATAATTTAAAAGATAGTTATTAATACATTATACCGTACGACCAAGTAATTTTCGTACCCTTCAGCGTGAAATTCCCTGCTTCTAAACAAAATGTAAATTTTTTCATTTTTTTTTTTTGGTTTTTTATACGATAGTAAATGATAAAAATGATCATAATTTACGTATCAATAAATTTTCAACATTTTATTTTTTCATTATCGATGGGTGCGAGACTAAAATTTGCCGACTAACAAGAACAGAATGTAAACCTACTTGCCTTTTTTTTTTTTTAATAAGGGAACACAATAGTAGGTACCTATCTAATGCCATAAATTGTTTTTAAAATTGTCAACTAATACAAAAAATCTAAATTGCGAATATTCATTTTTTGATCATTTACCAACTTCCTACAATCTTGGGAAAGGGTTGAAGCACTTCCTATACCCATGAAGATGTCCCTGCTAGAAAGGTGAATTATTTTTTGCATTCGATTAAAATCATTTTGCAATAACTAAATTAGGTGCTAATTCAATTTTCAAAAAAGATGTTAAAATTGACCAACCTAAATATTTCTCTTTTACGACATCACTAGCGAAAGCGGATTTGATATACTGCATAGTTCTCATATGTAGCATTCATACGAGCCCATATTTATCAAATCTGAACGATCTGAATGTCTTCGAGCCTTCCTCAAATTTTGACCAAACGCTATTTCAAATCCATAGAGCGTTAAATCTTTCTAGGTGAATTAGGTATGGAGATAAGGAAGATTTAAGAAATTTCATGATCCAAAATTTCCTCAAAAAACCATTTCTTACATCAACTCTGGACAAAATTTACTCGGAAAAATAAAATTTGGATACGTAGGTTACCTAATTTCATTCTATCATGTGACATCAAGATTAAAATTTAAAATTTTAATGTATCTCTTCAGCTTCCCTCAAAATCAGAGTGAACCTTATTTTGAGTTAAATCAAAAATTTAAAAAAAGGCACCTCTAGATGTTTCTCTCATTAAATTTCAATACATTGTCATGCATACCCGTTCGCACTCTAAATTGAGGAAGAAATGTGAATCGACTCCATAGGCAAAAACCTGAAGACCACCTCGCCGACCTTGCCTTCTCAAATAACATAGATGGTAATTGAAAATGGTATAAAAGGATTACGTGGATAACATCTTATAGTTTCGTGAAACTATTGAAAAAGTGACTTAGGTAATATGATAAGAGAATTCAAATAATCGTTTTGGTCGTGTAACTAGGTTAAATTTGAAAGTTAATTGGCATTTATTCTATTTAAACTCAAAATTCAGTTATGGAATCATTTTCAACTTGGTAAAAAGGTTATAATCATGTTTTTTATGGTTTCGTGATAACACATATAAGTATATCCCTTTTCAAAACATTGATAAGAGCAGCGAAACTAGCACTGAAGCAGTCGCACGAGGTTCTCATAGAAATTGTTTTCATTGAAAACCCTAATGAAAAGCTGAAAAAGATGTTTGCATTTTGACATTGTTTTTTCTCGAATTAATTTTGTCGAAGAAAATACACCTGAGGAATTCATTAGTAAATTCTTTGGAGACAAGACACAAACATCTAGACAGAAGGTATTGATAGGTATACACCATTTCTTCGCATTTCTTTGTTTTTTTTTTTTACAAAAAACAGAATAAATATTTCCGGTATTATTTTGAAGTAAAATAAATGCTCGAGGAAGCAGTCACTTTATTTTTTAATTAAAAAAATTTAAAAAAAAACCGAGGGGTTTTAAGCGTAAAATATTCTCCAAGGACAATAACAACTGCACAGAGACCGATTTCGAAATGAAACCGTAATTTTTCTCGTGCAAACAATATCGCAAAAAGGTGAAGCGTTACAAAAGTCGAACTAATAAGGGAGATTGAAAAAGAATGATTGGCATCGAGATTCTTCAGAATTAGTTTTTTTCTAAATAACGACGCTTGAAACATCGAAATGCCCGCAAAATTAGCTATAACGTTCGTTAATTACTTTTATGTGACCTTCAACACGTGAATTTGTATTTTTGAAAAAAAAAAATACACATACACAAAACTTCTACAATTTAATTATGGTCATTAATGGTAACGTTCGAACGAGCCAAAAGAGTAAACGCATTTGAAAAAAATTCAAGAAAATGGCCGTTGCCAACATACGAGCATTATATAAATTTAAAATTGTCCCCACTACCAGATAATCGAGCGAATATTAAGATGCACTTTTATGCATTATCCCTACGCTTCGCCAAAACCACTGTTTCTACAACTAGAAAAAACTGATAAGTATAGTTAATCGTTAACTAGGGCTACTAGGGGCAATGAAAACAGCTTAATCCATATTGAAATCGTATTTTTCGAGTCGCTTATAGGAAAAAAAGCTTCCAAAAACACGAGAAAAAGATTACGTCAATGCACCAACGCCATCGCTCGCAAATCCATCAACAAGCGTGTAATCATCATAGATCTTAAATATTCTTCATTAGAGGCCTAATAAATTGCGAAAACAATCTTGTCGAGTGTTTCTGAAATGGTGAAAAAATTGACATCTCGAGAACAAGCGATTGCGTCAACGAGAACATTTACTTCATTTATACCGATCGCGTGTTTTATTTCGAAATATGTCAATTTATCGTCGTTATTAATGGCTATTTTCATCTCAGCGACTGGTATCATTTGAATAAAATAATTTCTTTTTCAGTTTCTCTTCGCAAATATCGAAGCTGCTCGATAAAAATTGGCGTCTGTCCAGTCCCTATATTAATATAAGCTTCGTGTGAGAACTGAATTCTTTGGAAATGTAAAATATTAATCTAGCGAGGGAACGATGACAGGACCAAAATAAAGACACGCTTTATCGCCGATTAGCACTTAATTGCGAATTGTAATTCGATACGCTTTTTGATTGATTTATTTACGACTTACGAGTTTCCGTTCATCAATTAGCTAGAATAGAAATTTCACTTTCAAAGAAAAATCTTTCTCGTTCGTAGAAAAAAAAAACTTATTTACTAACAAATTTTCGACTTCTAATTTCTATCGCTCACAGAAAAACAATTTAATGACCCCGGTCCGAGGTCAATGATGGAAAAAAATGCTGATATTTGAAATTTTTACAATAGAATTATGAACTTTGAAATTTAATATAGATACGTATCAGTTCAACAAATAATTCATCTCATGTATTACTACAATTGAATACATTTATGCAAAAAGATCCCATATGCAAAAACTGTGTTTTGAGAAAAACACGTTTAAAGTTTTTAAGAGGACACAAAATGCAGAGAACGAACATGAAGTTTAGAAATTTCTGCTGATGATTGATACATTCCTTGGCTATAAAATGGCGCATTTTAAAGTTGAAAACTTGATTTTTGTTGGAGTTATTGTCGTAAATATCTTGGCACTTCATGTGCTCTTTATCAATAAATAAAAAATTTGATACTTAAAATTCAAAAAATTAGCAAAGTTTGAATTTTGAAAACATATTTAGAGGCTAACACACATATTTGAATTATGATTCAATGAAAAAAAAAAAAAATCAGCGACTACTCCACAAAAGTTGTGAATACGGTTTTGTGTACTAGACGAATGTAATCGCACGCGTTAACACGTGCACATACTCGTTTGTGCGACATAATGAGGTGTAAGATGGTTGCACGAACGTGATACTTGATACATAAGTAGTCAAAGAACATCTCATCACATTGTACCTATTTTCTCCAAAACGACCCATAACGATCATAGGATACTTTTGCATAAATGTATTCAATTATGATTAATTTTCTAATATCATTTACCTATACAGATAATCCGGAATTTTTAACGATTTTTCTAACTTCCCTTTGCATGGTCAGTCAGTGGTATTTTTTTTTTTGATCGAAGGAATCATATTTTGAAAACCTGAAAATTAATTTATTGGACATAACAGTTGAAATTTGGTTCCATTAAAATCTGCAGTTAAACGAAAATTCTACATTTTTCAAGAATTAAACTTCGATTTTACAAGTTCATCAGAATATTTATTGTCTATAGCTTTATAGATTCAATGATACTGCACTAAACAAAGATTTTCCATCATTTTTTACAGCGATATGAGGAAACGAACGAATTTAAAAGAATTTCACGTGCGTAGCACAATGCCAATTTAAAAACGACTTTTAAAATTTTTTAATTATTAGCACTCAAAAAAAAATCTTGTCTTTCAATGAATTTCCCAAAATTACATTTCGATGAATAAAATAGTATCAATATAAAGCTCCCAATGTTAAAAATTTTAATTTTTTAAATGATTTCAATTTTTTTGGCATTTTAATGTAAAAATTTTTCCGCAAAAACCAAAAACATATTAATTGTCAATTTTATCAAAATTCAAAACATCTAAAAAAAATTATTAATTTAAGTAAAAATGAAAAACTTTTTTATTTTCGTATATTTCAAAAAATATCTGCATTTTAATTTTTGATAATTTATTATCATAGAACGTTAAAAATGTTGAGCTCTTTGAGTATTGTTGAGATACCTTCGTAATAACCACATAACTCCATATGCTTAGTCAATATAGTCAATTAGTCATATCTGTAACCACTACAACTAATAAAAAAACAGAAATTTGCACCTTTTTCGCACCATAAAAAATGTTTTTGTCACCAGAAATTCACTTCACCCCCCCACCCATCCATCATTCCTTCCTTGCTTCCATCCATCCATCCATCCATCCATCCATCCGGTTAACAAAAATACAACTTTTCGTGCTTATTCAAAAATAACTTCAGTGTCAATAATTCTCTTCCAGATGACCAATCCCAAATCCAAACTATTAACTATTGTCATTAATCAACTTCTTCCGGAAAATTCAACTCCCTCGAACTAGTTGTAATAATCATACATAGTTAAAAAAACCAAGTATTGAGAGAAAAAAAAACATATCTTCTTGCACAAAGATGAATCCCACTCAAATCCTCAAATTAAAAAACTAATAAATGAAACAAACATTAAAATTTTATACTATTTTCGTTCTTTTAAACCTAACATCTTAATTTCATATCTTTTTCGGACTTTTCGAGCTCATCGGGATATTTTTCGTATTAAAAAAAAATTAACTGGCAACATGATATATCTTTCTTTTTATTTTGGTTCATAACTCTAAATATGACCTCAAATGCAAAAAAAATTTGAAATCATTTAAAAGTTAAAACTGGAATTTCTAATTGTATAAAAAAATGTAGCACTCAAGTCCCTTCAACACTTGTTGATCGTATTTCATTATAATGAAATTTTTCCGCGTTAATTTGAAGACCAAAAGAAATTTGTTTAGTCTAGTACTGTGAAAAAAAAGGTCAAAAATTAACATAGCACTATCTCACGTATACCATGGACATACTCGTAATGGGCGAAACGTGGAAGAATATTTTTGGCAGTTTTTTTCCGCGCGCAATTTACAGCTGATGAACTAGAAGGAGATTACAATAACAATAACAACTGAGTAAATAGTGACATGTGTTGAAAAAATGAGAGAAATATGGACTGCTAGTTTGTTACCCAGTAGAATCTGAGGAAAAATAAAGGAATTCGTAAAACTGCTGGATGGTTAGCGAAAAAATGGTCTTGGAAAAAATTCAGCATCGTATTTGGCTGTTGCTGCGTTCGCAGTTGTGAGTGGAGGCTACGTCATATAATAAGGTAGGAATAGGGTAGATTCGCACAGCTAATACGGAGTCTGCAGAGTGAAATTCGCTGTTCTCTATTTTCGCTGATGTACGCCACAGGGTTGTATCGGACTCGATAATACGTTATTTACTCGAGAACGAAGTTAGTGACCTATACTGGACCATTTTGAGATTTTATGTTTCATCGTCAATTTGAAGTTTATATAATTGGTATAGGGATGTTGGAACAAGGAAAATAACTCTATGCATTGTTTGGCTGTGGAACCTGCGAGTTCTTTGCTCTTTGCAACTGATGTACCGAGGAAAAGATGATTTAGTCTGAAATGTCTACCTGGAGATCAGGTACTTATTGCGTAATAGGGAGTTGATGTTCATCATTAGTCATTTGAAGGCAATTTGAGACTAATACAGAATCGATTAACATCAATATTTTAAGAAATACGCGAATGACTAATTAAAAGAATAATTTTATGCGGGGCCATAGCCAGAATATATTAATAGGAGGGTGCTTTGAATGTTATGTTCAGAACATACGTTTTACAGGTCTGCAGTCATGGAAATGAGGGCAGGGGGTGGTGATGAATATTTTTAAGAGAGGTAAATTTTTTAATGCACAAGAAATTCATGAATGTACCTACTTCAGGAATCAGATATAATTTAGGAAGATGATTTTTTTTGTAATGATTCGAATCAATTAGAGGAGTAATAATTATAAAAAGTTAACATCATTTTAATTTTTTTGAATTTAAGAAATCTATTTCAATATACATTTACACAAAAGTATTCTTACAGAAAAATTATAGGATTTAACAATATTTAAATATTCAAAAATAGAACTCATGAAAGTTCTGACTACCTCAAACCTCAACTTTGGCTACGACTAAGAATTCGTTAGAAAATAATTAGTAGGGAACCAGTAATGAAAAACGAATTATGTTGGATTCTCGTTCACTGTAAATAATGACACAAACTGTATTCATTTTGACTTTGAGGTTTCAGTGAATTTATGACGAAGTTTAAATAGTTCGAAGATAACTCATTGAAAGATTTTTAAAATCAATATTCAAAATGAGAAATTATCGATCCATCAGATTCGAGTGCGCTAATTAAATATATTAGCATAAAATCGAAGCCTTTGAGACTTTAAAAACGTTGCCTCCTCTCATTCCAACTTAAGTTACACCAATGCACTGAATACTCGCATTTAAAATATTTACATAATTTTTTGAAATTTATTATAACTTCGAACGCTTTTTTTACGTTGGAAAAACAAGTTTTAATGTGAATGTTGAAACAAAATACAAAATATTTAATAAAATCCAATTTCTTCAACAATTAATTTTTTGCAATTAAAATGATTAAAAAACATGTATTTATTTTCCTTAACAGCGAGATTAAAATAACAGTTGAGAAAAAAAACTCAAGCTGCGTTTACTAACAATACCAGAATGATTTCAATGCAGAGATTATGGTAAAAATTACTTTTCGCACCGTTAATATCCGCTTCGATGAAAATTTACTGTAGCTTTTTTATTTCAACTAAAAATCTGATTACGTAGTTGAAAAAGAAATGGGATTTAAACAAGAGCCACGCTATTTTAAGTGAGCGAAAAAACTAAATTTTAAAAGCAAAAACTTGTAAGTTTACGTTACTTCATGAAATTAAATTCGAGCTGTAACCTCGCTCGTATGGAAACCTATTTACCCCGATGTAGAACTCAAATCGTCTAGTTTACTGATAAGTATACACTATACACTCGTTGAATCATTTATATCTATCCGGCGAGAAAAAATTCCAGTTTCTTACCGGCTATCCGTCTTTCGCGTAACTTTCGCCAAAAATACTCTGCTCTTCGTAAAGGCCATCGATACTCGACTTTGGCGCTGAAGCTGCGAAAAAATTTGTATTCTTTTTCGTGGGACATATTTCTGCCTAGTATTACTTCATTTTATCCAAAATGTTCGATTCGAATACGACTCATCACCGGGATAACGATAAAACTGCTCGATACGAATTTCAACGGAAATTTTTCCCATTTTTTACCATCACGATGCGAATGATTTGCGAATTGGAATAGTTACGAAAAATTAGCCGATTGATCGGCCCAGCGAATAAAAATCGAGTACACATCACCGACGAAAAGTTATCATGTCAATGAACAGCCGAACGTTCGTACGTCGGCTGCGAGTAACGGCGTTGCGAATTAATATTTCCGACGAAACTTTCATTTCAATCAAAACTAAAAACTCGACGTGTCCCGTCAATTAGCCATCGCGTACACAATGCCAACTTCGCACGAACGAATAAACCGCATTCAACATTCACCGCGTTACGACTTATCACGCTACATTTTATTTCCTCGCAATTCGAAATTATATCTTCGGGTCACAATTTCCAAATGAAATTTCCTAAACCGGTTCGCACTCAGATTACAATCGATAATCTCACCGCAAAAATTCTATTGCGAGTCGAAAACGTATTTGAAAAATATTTAAATTCTTTACGCCGAAAAAAAAAAAAACATTATTTATGTCATTCGATGACTACAGAATACGCGATGTATTTTATGCACCAGCTGTAGGTTTTTGTAAATCCACAACGTCTGGAGAAAACCAACCGAATGCTGTTGCTTTATCAAATGAAACCACCGACGACTATGCGTAATTTGACGGAGTCTGCGCTTTTCATTTTTGCGCTTACGCTGGAATGCGATTACGAGAGTATTTCTTGTCAGTAGACGACTACGTTTTCGAATCGAAATCTCTCGTTCGTCGCTAATTAAATGGCAGATTTTAAATCGGCGATTTTTCTACATTATTCATCGCCACTTCGAGAATTATCGAGATTGCTTTTTCCGAATAGACTCGCTAAAATTATCTTCGAGCGTTTATCTCTGTATGTTGAGAACTGGATAATTTTTATCGAGCGAGTGATTTTTGTTCTATTTTGATTTTTTTTTCTCAAATCAATAGCCAATATGAGTGCGAAAAAAAGCGAATTTCGTTTAATGAAAATATTGCACTATACATATAGGATTTTTTTTCAATTAAAAAGTTTTCTAATGTTTTTAAACTCGATTTTTCATTAAGACCAACAAAATTTCAAGTTTTATTCAATGAATCAAGAACACTCCAAAATCATTTTTTAAAAGATTAAAATATGGTTAAATGTAATTTCAATTATGAAATATATCTGTATACTGCGACTTAAGCCAGAGCCACGGAGGAGATAGAGAGAGAGAGTAAATTATATTCTGGAAAAAGATTATACTTCTTAAGGAAAAATAAGAGGGCTTCTGAGCGTTGACGATTCCAACATAAATGATAAATAATAATAATAATAATAATAAACGGTAATTATTAATATTTGAAAAAAAAAAAAATTATAAATAATTCTTCTGGGCCACACAAAATAATAATGAAGATAGCTAAATTTTTTTTTTTAATTCAATTTGATTATTTTTTCTGATAAATATAATTTTTTTTAACATGATTTTGAGCGAAGAGAATGTGTAAAGAACATTATTCTGATAATAGATCCATTTTGCGGAGATGGGGAAGGTTTGTTAATTTTTGAAAATTTTGAAATGAATCCTTTTTTTACCCAACTGGTCCTTACAATTACAAAAAAAATTTAACAACATATAATCCATGCACATATCAGGTCATCGGGAAAATGCACTAAGTATCGAAAAAAAAACATGTAAGCAGCCATGCAGCATTATTAGAGCTGAGTTTTCAAATGATGCTTGTTCAGGTTTACAAATAACATTGATAACCTCTTCATGTCTAGATTGTTTGCAAGCCACGCCCAACACCAAGTCTAAAAGCACCAACCCCTATCTCTTCCAAAACCGTTTAATAAGTTGAACTTGGAACAAATGTAGTATTCCTTGCCACGCAATAATCATGTGAACACATATGTATCAAATTATACCTACTTGAGGCTCCTCAAATTATCTTCAAATTGTCAAGATCCTCCATTTTAGATCCATTCAGACCAAAATCGAAAGGCTACATTCTGGTAAAAATTTGACCTTTCTAGGTTGATTTGGTGAAGAGATATGGAAGATTCAAGAAATTTCATGACTCAAAACTTCCTCAAAAAGCCTCTTTTGCTCTTACTCCCACCCCAAACGCACTTAGGAAATATATGTTGGTGTTCCACGACTTCCTCTTTCACATGAGATCAAAAACCAAAAATTTGAGCTATTCGCCCTTTTTCCAGCTCTCCTCAAAATTTGAGTGATCTGCCATTTTGAATTTTTTCAAAAAAACAAAAAAGTAGTTTTGTCGCATTTCTAAAAAGAATCTCTTACCAAGTTTTGAGCAAATTTCATGAATACCCTTCGGCGCTACGTGTGGGAAAAAATATATATATACCGTACGTCCCATTGATCTTCCACCCCCTAAGGGCAAAAACTCTCTTAAATGGCTTTAATAAAAGTATTTTGGATTCGCTGCGTGGTAACACTGACTAAAACGTGGATATTTTTAATCATTGTTACCACACAAAGAATCCAAAATATTCCTATTTAAACTACTGTAGATTTTTGCGCTGAGGGGATCGAGATTAATGGAACACACGGTATACATTAAAAGTTGGACATTTGCCAGATGATTACAACTAGTCTGAAATATAAAGATTTGAAGAGGCACCCTCCTCCCCTTCCCTTCCCTTCCCAAATCAGGTAGGCTGTAACACCTATCATTTTAAAGCCAAAAACTCAGCTAAAAATCGAACTTACATTATTTTTGCTTCATTTTATTACTTTGGTACTATGGTAAATAAAGGATTAAAGTTTACATTAAAATGTTTGCTTTTGTTTTCTCAACAGATATTTCGTGAGCATACATTACAGCAAAATACTCGTAACTGAACTTTTTTACACGACTACCTAGAATTTCAATGCAAAAAAATGTTTTTTTTGGCATTCATCTCAATACGAGTGCATTGCACGAAGTAATAGTACTAAAAGAAATTATTCTTCATAAAATTATATACGAAAAAATGCTCTTAATTTTTTTGGAGGAATGCGTATTTCACTCACTCAAATGTAGGAAAATCCTTAAGAATAAGTTTTTTCTGATAGTTACTGATTAGCTTGATCTAAAAACCTGTTTTATACTACATTCGAAAAAAAAAAATGGCCCCAAACCTCAACCGAAATCGAATATTAAAAATTCCCTAAAATCACAAGCTTTTCTAAACACTTTTTGCCCTAACCCTGCACTAAATTTCCCTATATATTTTATTTTTGGCTCTGCGTATGACGAATGCTGTTTAAATACGCTTTCAACTGAAAGAACATTTACTTTTCACAACAATTCGCCTCGGGAAGGAAAAAGTTCAAAGGTTCAGTTATGCCAAGAAAATGAAAAATATTTTTGAATTTTTTTTAGCTGAGTGGAATTTCTCAAAGTTATACTTTTTTTAATTAATATAAGCCTATACAACTTTTGTTTGTAACTTAGTAACGTTTGCTTACAGGATATCTGTTACGAAGATGAAAAGAAAAATTTTAATGTATATTTTTCACTTTTGTGTCATAACTGAATCTTTGAGGTCTCACCTTCCCGAAGCGTACGGAGAAATAAAGATAATCGACCTTCCTACTGGATTGGAACTTTTATGGATTATATGTATATCCCTTTAATAGCTTTATTAATCATGAAAATACATGAGAGCACAATCATGAGAAGGGTAGAGAAAGGAGTTTCAAATTTTTCAAAAATGAACACTCCTCCCCATTCGGCAAAATGGCTCTATAAACAACAAAATTCTTCTAACACTGCGAATTAAACTTCGTCATTTTGTGTCATTTAACAACAGTAGTTCCAAAAATGTTTTCAAGTTGCAACTTCGAAGCTCTCTTACCGATGAAGTAGAGGTTTCCATGCGAAATGAAGGTACATTCCTTATTGCGGGCATCATATACTACAACCTCTGAGCTATTATGTGTCAATGCAGGAGCGCCCAAAAATGTGCTTTATTTATACATTTTACCAGTTTGATAAAGTATTTCAACAAATCATCTCATAATGACTGAGTAAGGGAGAGGAGCAATCATTCTTGTGATATTTACCTCATTTACCCTTCAAACCTATAATCCTCACTTATGAAACAACCATAATTAATTTCCCTTCCGCACATTTCTTAAAGAATAAGTTGCCTACTGCCATAACGAAGGCGTACTCTTCGCACCTCAACTCTGACCACTTTGTTAGTCCCTCTACACTCCTAACGTTTTATTTCGAATTCACACGCGAACAAAACCTCATCTAAATAATTCATCATATCAAAGCCACCTCCACGGCATATAGAAAAAACACGGCGGCACTTTCAATTACAACGTTTAATCTACGACGCGACGCCGACGAAAAATAAACAAACTGAAGCGTGTTTCTTGAAATTTACCCAAAAAATCGAACCCAGACGACTCCGTGAAACCACATAACCACACTTTACCGAGACTTCAGAACAATGATTCATTAACCATTCCTAACCTTGATAATGAGAGGTTAAAAAAATTTACTCGCGCCGGTTCATGCCAAAACCACGTCAAACCAAATGTTTGATTTCCAATCGATGTATTTGATCAATCACTGCGTAAAAAATTCCGCCACTTTTCGCTACAGTCAAGCCATCTTTTCATACGTACAGCATCCTTAGATGTGTTCGAGCTATACAATTTCAATCAAACTTACCGACGAGAAGTTTTTCCGAATGGAAACGGGACTGCTTCACCTGCAATAAAAAAATTATCTACCGTCAATAAATCTTCTACATTTTTCTAGAACGAAACAAATTCTTATTGTAGTTATGGCAATAGGGGAGAAAACTCGAGAGTCGAGATATCCTACAAGTGCAATATATTTACATTGCGTCATCGAGCGCTTACACATAATTTAATAAAAGCTTACCAAAGACTTCCATAAATTAAAAAGCCCTATAGCTTATCATTTTATATTTAAAAAGAAAATTACTCTTTTAATCCTTACGTCTCTCTTTTTTCCAATTAAAAAATTAAAATTTGCCAAAAAAAAAAGGCTTCTTGCTGCTAAACATATATTTTATTTTGTATATAAACTTGAATTCTTATATTCGATCGAATATTTTGGAAATGAATGAATTAAAGAATTGATTTTTGTTACAAAAGCTCACAGTTTTCACTAACGCTCCCAAAAACATCGATTCAAATTTTCACAGTGAGTGTCTGTTTCTTATTTTTATTTAGGCATGGAACTAAATTTAACTCAAATTTTTATCCCATCATAAAACCAAATTATAATATTAAGTATCACAAAGAATCATTTCATGAAATGCATTTCTAAGGTAATGCCCCAACGTAATTGGCTTATAAATTATGATTATCAAATGTTCCCCCAATTGATTAAAACTTTCAACTACAAAGGCCCTAATTCACCCATTAGGCTATAGTTTGGCACAATTGTAGTATTCGTGGTATAAAAGTGCCTTTTGTTATTTCATATCTGCATTAAAAATTTTAGATTTTTCGGAGAAGAGAAGTGAAGCAAAAGGAACCCAAATTGGACCAAACTCTCACATCCACTACTTCACATTATGCAAATTATCCGCACAAAATTTTATATTCCCATCTGAATAAAAAATACAAGGGCAAAATGACAAAAACCTGTCATAAATGTTTATTTCTCTTATGGTAATTACTTGGTCGAATTTTATCGTATAACCTCCTTTTAATAGCGTATTTTAAAGCTCTCGACAATATCTTTGTAACGAGCTTCATAGTTGAGGATTATACCTAAAGTGTACTTTTCGAGTAAAAACATCGTCAAGTTATGGGAATATAAGGAGTAGAGGGAATTGCGCGCAGAGACACAGTCTGCCAATTTTCGTCACTTAAAAATAAAAATATTTTTCTTTTATCAGGAGTGCAACAATTCGTGAAGAATTAAAACGAATATTAACTTGCTTTACGTTAGAAGGTAAAGTGCCTCCTCATAATTTGCTAAAATGGCTACGAATTGGCCATTCAAATATTTGTAAAAAAAAATTATAAATAGTTCAAAAGACATAATTAAACAAATCAATAAAAGAATCATGTTTTTTTTTTTTTTTTGATGAAGAATCAATGATGATAGTTGCGAGAAATTTTTGTACAGTTTCAGCAGGCCTTCGTAAAAATATACGTAAGTGTTTGAATTCTCGAGAGAAATGATCCATGCCAGAATGAAATGAAGATACATATAATTATAAACTCCCTCTAATCTCATTCAATGCTCACTGAATGCACAGAACTTATGCATTAGGGCATTTTTCATATTTGTTTGTTTCCTTAAACTTGAGTATTTTATTGAATTAAAAAAATGGTTATTTTTTGGGTTGCTGTTAATATCCAAGTCATTTGTGACAGCGGCATTTAATAATTTAAAAACAAAGACATAATATAGCATTTTATAAGCACATTTTTTTTCACAAAATAATTTAAATGGTACATCCTTATTTTAGCGCCAAGTGATCTCCAGAGAGTGAAAGTTGCGAAAAGAAAAGACTGCATTCAACGTTATTTTCATATTGGGTATTTTTCATTTTCGTATTATTTTTAAAGGTTAAAAAAATTATAGATATATATATTTGGAAAATAATTTCGAAGAAACAAGAAAATTACATCGTCATTCTACAAAAACCGACTAACAAGGGTACATCGGTGTCTCATCCAAAATGGAAATATCGAGGGAAATACAAGGCTAATTTTTTATTTTAATGGACCGTTCATACGTTTGTCAACATTTTAAACGACTTCGATTATTTTTCCGGCCTTTAGACATAGTCGAAGCCGCATCCGTTTCGGACCATTACTCTCCACCAATTTGTACCCATCTAGTCGCGAAAATAAAACAATTTTTATCTTTTGTCTAGGCAGTTGCTTCTTCGAATTATTCTTTTTTTGAAGAAGATGAGTGAAATAAAAAGAAATCACTAGTCAAAATTTCTCGAAAATCCATCCAAATTTATCTGGCGAATAATATTAAATTGAAATGAAACATGGCTACAAGCAAGATTTTCTTCTTTTATACCACTTAACGACCTTTTTACTTTATTTGTTATTGTTTTCATACGTATCGTGAAAATCATTAAACACGTGTATAACATTTTTTTTTTTTTTTTAAATATTCAACAGACGCTATAGTTTTCGAATAAAATTACTAATTTATTGAACTTCACGCCTGAAAACAATATCTCTTGGTGTTGAATTTATTTGCAATGTTAATCAAAATTAAAAAAAAACATAAGCAGCTATGCTACTTTATTGAAGGTAAGTTTTTAACAGAAGTATATCTAGATTTGCAGATAATGTTATTGATCTTTTTATCCTCTCCACGCAGTATTAAAGTTGGAAACTACTACTTACCCCCTCTAAAACAGATAACTTTTTTGAAATATATTACGAGTGTCATAGCTTCATTACAGTTTCATGATATGGAAAAAAATCATCCGAAGTGTTTTACACGCATGGGCCAGCACAATGTGAGTGAAAGATGATTAAGGCATCCTGTGTTCGACAATTCAGTTGCTAAAGTCAATTTGGGTAGAATAATGGAGATTTTAAAAATTCGGAAAAAAATAAGAACCAAACAGATAATAAAACTAAGAGCCTCAAGTGTTGAGAAATGCAATATTTTCAAAAAGAAACCCTCTCGTATTCAATAAAAATTTTTGAACTAACCAAAAATTGATTCTAAAGACTCATTTTTTTGGAAGAAAAATCGAATACTGATGGGTGAAATATAATGTATCTTCATATCTATAATTTATATGCAGTAATCCAACAAAAATCATCTAAAAATTTGAATTAAAAATATATGTGTAGTACTTCCGGCCCGCAGGAATCATATGAACAATACTCAGTCATTTCAGCTATTTGAGGACGATCAAATATTCTCAAAATTTTAAGCTATTGATCATTCCGGTTTCATTTCAAAAAAAAGTCCTGAACTGACCATACATAGGAAATTGAAGATTTCTAGGTACATTTTATGAGGAAATATAGACGTGTAGTGGAGTTTAATGACTCAATTACCTCTCAAAAAGCTTATTTTCAACCTCCTCCCCTCTAAATTCTTTTGAAAAAGGCTGAAATATAAATAATTATATTGATAATTTTGGCTCACTTTGTTATATGGAATCATAATGGGAATTTTAATTTTTGTTGCCTTTATCACACTCTGAGGATGATAACTTCTTATCTACTACAACATCACACGTGTAAATGGATTTAGGATATAGTATACTTTTTGTACCTGCTAATAATACGAGACTAAATTTATCAAATTTGAATCATTTGAAGACTTTTCAAACCTTCAAATATTTACCATCCACCATTTTGAATCAATTTTGACCCAAATTCATGGGGTCATATTCTATTTCTGAATTAACCTATACATAGTAACATGGAGTTTGAGCTCTTTAGTTGGATTTCATGGCATGATTTAAGAAGTTTTATCACTCAAAGCTTACTCAAAGACTGTGCTTTACTTCAGTTTCTCCTCAAATTCACTAGGGATGATGAAATTAGATTAAAATGATGTACTCATTTCACAATATCTTATGCTATCAAGATCAAAAATGCTCACGCTTTGAATGTTCCTCCGAGCCTCCTCAACACATAAGTGAAATGTTATTTTTGGTTGAATCAAAAATCTAAAAAAATTGCCTGAATTTTTACAGAGATCCTTGACCAAATTTTGAAAAATTTTCATTATTTGCGTACCTATTTCTGCGCTACCAAGAGGGTGGGAGGTTTGTAATAGGATGGCTCGAAGATATTTTCAAAAGTGAATAGTCTTGAATGACTTCAAAATGACACCATAAACATTTGAACCATTTAACTCAATTTGCACACCTCTCAACGAAGTCAAAGTTTTAAAAATTTATGTAATTCATTGATCCAAATTTCAACACCTACGTCTCCACTCCCCCCCCATGCATTGTTTCGCAATCTTTACAAGGTAAGAAAAATTCATTTTTTAGTCTTTTTACCTTCCTCAAACTCTCTGGGCTAATTAAACAAATCTAAGCTCTTTTCATCCGTGCCTCTGGGGCATCTGGTCTTGGTTGCAGTAAACGGCACATTAATAAAAAATATAAGTATAAATAAACGAATAATTAAAATTTTTTACTTTCCAAAGTCATATTTTGTCGTTCAAAGACAGAAAAAAATTTTTGCTGCAAATTTTCTTCATTTAGGAGTAGTATTGAATTGTTATTAAATTTCTTGAAAAAAAAAACAACAATTCTGGTTACTTTTGAAAATGAATGACAAACGAGTATTTACTGGTAGTGACTCAAGAGGGAAAGTATACTTGATTTTCACTTCACACGAGCTTCCAAAAATATCACACTCTTTTTTCAAGATGACATCATATTATAGATATTTTAGCATCAAAAAGCTCAGACTTAGGAATCCCTGTGGAGGAAAAATCGAGCATATTTTGCCTCTCGAGTCCAAATCCGAAAAAACTTTAAATTAGCCTTTAGTATTCAGAGTGCAAAGGATCAACAAAATAATAATCCATTTTTACAATTTGGAAAATGACCAAAATATTCGCTTTTTGGAAAAAATTTAAAAACAATTTTAGAGCTCATAAATTTTAAAAAAATCGACAGCTAAAATTTTTTCCCCTCTTTGGATTATGAAATGCGACTCTAAAACTTGAAAAAATATTTAATTGCCCAAATTTTTTTTCTGGAAAATTTAAAAAACTTTTGACTCCATTTTTGAGGGTCTAAAAATTGAGTACGAAGGTTGAAATTTCTATGGCATCTTTTTGAAGTTGTTTAGAACTACGGTAACCCATCCTTTCCCTTTTCAAGTTTTGATGCAACCCAAAATTCGGTCTACCCAGTAAGTATAATGCATATAAAGAAAAAGTTTGATGTTTTTCATTCAACTATACGGATACAATAATGGTTCGAAAAGTAAAAATATAAAACCCCCTTCCCCTACCTCACAAATTACATATGCTGTAAATGACTTCCATACGATTGACCTCAACACTCAGGTGGCAAATTTAAGAACCCTAAAAAAATTATTTCTTTCAAATTCTAACATAACGTATGTGTCGTGTGTTAATTAGTTCATTACTCTGAAATTATTGATTTCAGAGAAACGTTGAATGAACATTTTTCGTCGAAAATTTTCTCATCTTTTCAAAACTTCGATTACTTCCTCGCTAGTCGTAACGTTAATTATAACTTGAAAATATAGCTGAAAAGTAATCACAGCTCTGAAAAGATGACGATGTTCCAAACAAAAACACTGAACTCAAAATTTCTCCAAAATCAATATCTTTCGAGTAATACGTTAATTAATTTTTAATCAACATTGCATTAATAATCTCTTTAGAATTCCGAAATTCGCAATCAAACGTTATGTATCGTGAAGAGGCCAAAGCTATCGTTTTTAATGAAAACTCAGCTAACAGACGAAAATTCGTAATTTTCATTCAAAATCCTAATGCTATTTTCGATACTATTTCAATATAAACCATGCTACACTGACTGGTTGAAACTCGTTAAAAACTGATTTATACTTGAGCAGCTGTTTTATTACAGTACTCGAAATTTATAACCGAAAAACGAATATTACTTCGTCTACAGAATCATGTAATAACAATCGAATTACGGGTTCATTTACCCTGTGGAATTTTGGATATTACTAAAACGAGTAATCTGCACCATTGCTGTCCAAAAAGTTGAAAAGAAAAATTAGCTAGCATCGTTGCAGGAGGATGGTGTGGCTTATACCATCGTACAATCAAGATTACCTGCTCTTTGATTTTATCGGTCAAAGTTAAAGGCGGCTTATTCAATAAACGCGAACACGTTATTACAATATAGATGAGAGCAACTACACTAATTATTATTTTTGTTTATGGAACAATG
Source organism: Phenacoccus solenopsis (assembly GCA_009761765.1). Lineage (NCBI taxonomy): Eukaryota > Metazoa > Arthropoda > Insecta > Hemiptera > Pseudococcidae > Phenacoccus > Phenacoccus solenopsis. Next base: position 16,410,483 of record CM019753.1, read on the forward strand.
AGCAATAGCCACAGCCTGCGGAAACGTAAAACGTGAAATAATAGAATAATTCGGTTGCGCGCTGTCGCGCAATTACGCTTTCTTATTATCATTGCGATACGTTGTGTTATGTTCGCCGCTTGGGCTTTGTTTTTTTTCCGATTCAATGGCGTGAACTGAAACAATACGCGAAAAAAAGCGACTCGGTTTTTACAGCGAACGTGTGAGGTTTTTCTTACGCGTCATAAACGCGTAAGATTTCAGTCTTCGAGAAGACTTCGCCATCTGATCTTCCATTTAAGTACCAGACATTACATAATTTAAACGTGCTAATTGATATAGAGTTACGTCGTGTAATAGAAGCCTACTCGTGTTTAAATGAATACAGTAAATTCGACATCTCGGAATTTACTTTTATCGTCGCTTAATCTCGCCACATTGTGATTGAATTTAGCCTGTGAAAATAATCGAACAGAATTAAGGAGCGGATAAATCCCATTTCGCCGAAATATCGTCTTCAGACGTCAATGAACTTTAAAAACTAAAATCGAACCACCAGACTAGCTTTTTCTGCGACCGAATTCATCGATAAGTTGAATAAGAAATCGTTTCACCTCGATTCAATTTCGTTATTATTTACAAAAGTGTTCTCAAATCTCGCACGGAATTACCGCACAAGCCTTCGCAACTGCTTAACGATTCTCCGGAGACGTTCAACTATTTAATCGAATTCCAGTCTATAAATACATTACCTTCTTCTTGGCGTTTCCAACAGAGCACGAAGGGCTACCGGCGTGTTTGGCTAATAAAGGAGCCGACGAAGATTTACCGCTCAATTCGCGCGTCAGTTCCGGCTCCATGTGTAACTTCAACGAGGTAGCCGAAGGCGACGGTAACGTTTCCCGCGAGCTTTCTGGACTCAAAGAAGAAGCGAAAGCTAGACACGTGGGGCGTTGGCGGAACCCTGATAGATCCGGATCGCTCGATGATTCCACCGATATTGACGGATTCCTGCTGCTGTTACGACGTGTATACGATTCCGATTGCGAAGACTGCGAACCGTTGGCGGTGGCGTTGTTTTTATCGGTTTGCCGTTTGCGTAACTTCTCCCATACCTCTTTACGCCGATACTTCTGTACACCGGAAGCTGGAAAATTGAAAATTAGCGGTTACTTTACGCTAGGATAGTCGAGAAACTTATTTGTAGATGATTGCGAATGATTATGACGCTTCATACGACTACGATGGAAACAGATTGTGTTTTGCGGTTAGATTTGGTGACTGATATCTTTAAGAATATGATTCTTGTTCGATGGCCCACAGAGGGTATCGTGACCCATTGGAATTAAATTTTTTAGAAAAAAACTACTATTTATTTTTTCGCAGGAATTTTTCAACTAAATTTGCCCCTTCTATTTCAGCGATAGGCAAAATACATGCAGTTAGTTTTTAATTAGAAATAATGGGTATGATAATAAAGTGGGCTTAATTTCAGTTTTTCAGAAAATAAAGGGGTGGTTACAATAATTGCTGAATGATTTCGAAAGGACGTCATGAAAATTTCAGCTTTCTAACTCAATTCTCAGACCACCTCCCCAAAGGAAATCAACTTCTTAAAAGTTCTCAAATTTTCCAAAAAAATTATTTATGGGCATTAAAAATTTATCAACTTTCAAAATCATAATTTTGTCCTGATAAGAGTGAAAAAAATTTAGGGAAATTTTTTTTTTTTTTAATTTAGCAATGCAGCAATTTTGGTTACTTTCAACTAATGTGTAATTTATGGACACTTGTCTTGTATTGTGCACAACACGAACTCAGTCTTGGGGTTTTCAGCCTCAAAAAACAAAATATGCTCGATTTTTGTTCCATAAGGATTCTTAAAGTCTAAGCATTTTGATGCTAATCACATCTACATAATATGCATTAGCCACTTGCATATTTTCCCTCTTGAGTTCGAGATAGCCTAAATTAAGCCCATACTCCCACTACAATAAATTACGCACTGCCTTTCATTTTTGAAAATAACCAAAATTGTTGCTTTTTGAAAAAAAAAAAATTAAAACTATTCAGACATAAATTTACACGAAAATTGCGGTTGAACTTTTTTCCTACCGTAGAATGACAAAATATGACTTTGGAACTTTTTTTTTTTTGAAAATTAAATTACTTTAAAACTTTGACTTCATGTTGTGGCATTTAAACATTGAGTTGAAGAGCTAAAATTTTTATCACACCCTATTTACAAGATAAGAGTTTCTGAAAAATGATGATGGATGTAGTTAAATAATTTTTAAATGATTTTAAATTTTCACTGCAAATGAATAGTACCACAATGCTTTAAAACCTCAAAACCTATTCCTCTTATCATGTTATTAGTGGTATGCTTACGATGAAAAAAGAGGTGAATTTAAGGCAGTTTTTATTCGCAAAAAAAAGCTTGGACAAGTTTTTAAAAATTTCTTATTTTTTTTAGAATAAAAACTGAAGTTCTACAATAATTAGATGATTTTTAATTAATCTTCAAAATTCACAACTCTCCAATAAAACTAAATATATTGAGAATTGTGGTCCCCTTTGCACATTTTGTAAGGAATTTATCTACTTAGGCTGTTATGAGCGACTGGGTTTCTTTGTAGTATTAAAAAAATTAGAAAGAATCAAAAATGTGGAGAAAAATTCAAACATTAATAAAAAAGGTCGAAAAATGAAAATAATTTGAAAATTTGAGAAAAAATGTCCAATAAAATAAAATTTTAATTTGACTTTAGTTGCCTTGAAAAAACTTGCCCCAGCAAAAATTTTTCTGCCAAAGGGTGCAAACCCATGTAACCGATGCCCAAATCCGTTTCTCTTCAAAACTATCAATTTCCATACATTTTTCGTTCATTTAATATCAGTGCTGGGCAAAACTTGTATGGGACCTTTAATGTTGAGCAAATGAGTTTTCAAAACGACGAGTTTGAAACTTGTTCAAAACTTTACAATTTGAGATTTCCATCCCTTCAATTACAGAGATAGGCAAAACCTGTATATAATTTTTTTCCTTCCAAATAATTTTTTTTTGCTTTGTTTAATGTGCCATGAACAACCACTAGGGCCAGAGGCACGGGTGGATTAAGCTATTGAATTCTGTTGAAAAGGTCAGACTTTTTAAGGAAGTGTATGAGGGTACAAGAATGGCAGGGTCGCTATTAAGAATTTGTGCCAACCTAGATGGATAATTGAGAATGTTTCTGTGTTGTGTGAGACTTGGATATTCTAAAAGGAGGTGAATGACTGCAAGATGTGAGTGGCAATTTGTGCGAGTGGGAGGAGGCTGGCAATTAGATTCAATAGTAAAATTGTAAATTATTGGCAACTTCAGTATTGTATAGTGAAAAAAATTATTACCCTCTTCCCCTCTTTCCTTTTAGTTGAAAAAAATCATCAATTTTTTGGCATGAATAAGAAATAAACATACTTTCTAATTAAACTGAAAAAAAAAGAACATCAAATCATTTGAAACTTCATTTTTAATGTTATCACTATTATCAAATAAGGGTAGACAAAATTTGGGAATTAATGTTAATTATACATATAGTCGCCCAGTACAATATATTGAAAAATCAATATTTTAGAAATATATATTTTTTAATTTTCAAAACCAATTGTCTGCCAGTCCTGATAACTTTCTCTAGCATTTTGATTTTAAAATGTTGCTCGAGCACGTGAGCAGTCTATCATACAATCATACGAGTATGACCACGTTCATGGAGCCTAAAACTTTGCAGGCCTTTGGCACCGTACTAAACTGCTTAATATGTACTACAACGCTGTTACCTTTCGTTTCAGAAATAATGCAGATTTTTTACCGATTCCAAAATTCTAACAGAACCCAGACAAGTTAATTTTCAATCAAATGCTGACCTTGGAAAAAACTCTCAACTAGTAAAATGCGAACGAAAATTCGGCACAGCCGTACAAGTGGTACGAAAAGGGCTAAATTCCATCAAAAAATAATAGGCAACTCGTATTCGACAAATTTCCATAAATTTCGACGATTTTTTATCAAGTTTTATATTTTCATCACAACGCGACGAAACTGTGACAGCTTTCTACATTTCGTATCCCACGTTCGAATGGTATTCGCAAATGAGGCTTTCTCGTTTTTCATCAAATATGTTACCCTGAGAATAATTTTACTTAAAACTTCGAAATAAATAAGTATAACGGCACGCGCGTTTCGTAATCGCACACCTACGAAGAAGGTGATATTTCGCAAATAAAAGGGACACGTGTTGAATTTCACGATCTCACGTGTTTCATCTAAACTAACGAAAGAATTGTTCTGAGCCCATGAACTACGAAACGAAAACGAGAAGTCTACACCAAACTAATTCAACGTTTCGAGGTTTAAAATATTAAGAATAGTAATGAAGGGGGGTGGGAGTGAGATAAAGAAAATTATGAACTTGAAGCAATTTTTTTAGAAATACTTGAACCTCGAAACTTCATTTCAAATTTTCCACTTCCGATAGTGTAAAGAAGGATGAATCATGATCTATGTAAACTGATGCCGAAATTTTTAGCTTAATATTTTTCCATTTTCATTTTATAAACAAAAATAATAGGAAAAAATCTCCTGAAAATTAATTTTTTGGTCAAACAAATTGAACAACTGAAACTGAACATTTGAAAATTTCAAAAAATAACTATGATGTTTTTTATGAAGTTAAATTTAATATTTTCATTTTTTTAAAATCTATTTAATGTTTAATAAGAATTTACGAGCAATAATTTTAAATTTTAGAATTTTTTTTAAATGCGTTTATTTTTTGTCGCTCTACATCAACGGCTATTTGCGACGAATATATACATCTTAAAGTTATTTTTTATTTATCAATAATTTAAATGAGATTTTTGAATATTAAAATTCAATTACATATTTTTCATTATTAATTCACCAAATTAATATGTTTGTAGACAAAAATGACTGAAATAATCTGCCACATTCACATCATTCATCACCCAACTGCGAACATTTATTTACAAAAGAAAGCTCACCATTAATATGCTCACTTCATTACAGCAACAATTCACGCACAACATACTTTCCAAGTCGGACGAGAATTTCAACTATTTATTGGCATAAACTTACCGAAGGAAAAAAAACACGCATCTTATCGAAAATAATATCAAAATAAATGGAGAATTGTTGTATCGAGAATAATTTAAAATCCAAACGAAGAATCCAGACCTGCGTAGTGCGTAGTTACTTTCAAAACGCTGAAAATACGCTCATCTATGATTTGTAATTTTCGACATAAATTATAGATAATATAACCACGTACTGGTATTTCTGGAAACCGGAAATTTTCGTATGCTTATAAACGCGTAGCAACTTTCAAATTAGACGCAAATCACGTTTTAACAAATTTCTTCACTTCGACGCATTAATTTTTCATTTCGTATCTGAAGTTATCATTCAAATTATTGACATTATAATCCGCTCGTATACGCGTCCAAATATGTACACGTAGCGCCAACAATTCGAGGTTAACGATAGCATGATTGCTCTTTTTAAGGGGCTCGAGAAACGTGAAAAAATTCGACTCTGTAATCTTGACAGTGGTATCGAGAATTCTTCTCGAATTAACTGACAGGTCATGAAAATTCGCGATTACAGTGAACTAGCGACCGTGAGTAAACGATGGTATCGCCTTCGACGACCAAGTTCGCTACTATTTTAACGTTACCGAAAGTCACTGCGTTCTACTATATAGTACTTTAATTTCTGGAATTATTGGCTAATTAATTCAACGAATTCGTCGAATAAAAATTTTTCGAAGTAGCTGCAATTTTTAAAACAGATTTAGGGAATTAGTTTCATCTTTTTGAATGGTATGAATAGATGAATTCTTTTCAGCGATATTTTACTATAAATCTTCGATCTAATTTTCAGAGAAAACTATATACTTCGAATAATCGGATTTCGAAATGTCGAATTTATTTCTCGCTTCATTAACGAGCTCGAGAACGTATCTAGAGATGAATATTGATTTTCGTTCGATAATCGAAAAGAAGATTATAATGTAAATTCCGCGTACGTATTTATAAATAGAAAAAAATTATCGACAAATAATTTAAATCAAATGGAATGAAAAAATAATAAATTCGAATTGAAAAATCACAAAAAATTATCATATAAATTTATACTAAAACGAACTCGTAATCTCAAATTATTCAAATTTAATATTAAATAGTGAAATTAATTTCGACTCAAAAAATCAAATCATATACTCTTATCTTCCATTAAAAGGAAAAAATTAATACTTTTACCCCTCGTTGTTACGAAAAAACCAATTCAAAATACCCATTACGCGCATTAACACATTAAACCACTAAACCACTATCTACACGAGTAATTTCCCAGCACCTAATCGAAAAACTACGAGTCAACGCACTACCACATAAACGTGAACGCGATAATGACATTTACGAAGCAGGTATATCAGTGGCGTGCTAATTTCATCCAGTCCTAAAACCCCGCAATTTCTTTAATCACTTTCGGTCGTACGTTCGACACGTATTCTAACTGTAAGTACGCGATAAGCATACTCACGTCTATTATATCGGCAATGACGTGGCGGCGAGGCGGTTCCTATTCCTGATTCGGGCTCATCTTTCACCGGAGTAGAATCACCGGAGCTATCCAGCCTTCTGGAGTCTTCTGTCGAAGAGGTCGTGGAAGAGTGCTCATCTTCCGAGCAATCGGAAATCCACGTGAAACTCGACGATCTAGATTCGGCCGGTGAAGTCTGCGTCGCCGTTTCGGTGACTTGGTGTTTGAGACGATCTTGTAGCCGATTAATGCAACAATCGTAGCCCTGAAATTCAAAGAATTAAAATCACATCGGCGCATTTAAAAACGCCAATTTGAATCAGAGCTTAGAGCGACTGAGAAATGCGATTAGACCAGAGACAGGAATGATTTCAAGTCTTGTAAAGGTTTTTTTCTGTGAACAATTTTTTTCAAAAATAAATAAAAATAAAAATCCTTGAGAAAAAATAATAATGATAATTTCCAAATTAGTTGTACATTAAACCATTTTTTGTTTTTTCTTTAAATATCCGTATATAATTTTTTTAGCATTATTTTATTTTTTGACGTTTGTATCTTTTTTTGTTTGGTTTTTCGTGTCATATACTTTAACTCAATCCATAGGCACATTTGCTGGAGAGTAAGGCGTAGATTTCCTGGAACAGCTTACTCTGTCTGAGGAAGGTGAATCTCGTGGTGATATGCTGACTATTGCTAAGGATGTCAATTTAATTTATTTTTTCATTCTTCGATTATTTTTTTACTTTTGCTTTTTTTTTTCAAACTAAGAATTGTGCATCACCGAGCTGAGTTATGCTTAGCTATGGAACAGTAAGGATTTTTAAGCATTTTATTGTGATTCTTTTTTGCGAATCAACTTTTTTGCTAAAAAAATAAAATAAGAATATTAAAAACATATTAATAATAATATTAGAAAAAAAATTTAATTTAATTTATTTTTTAGTTTCATCATGATTCTTTTTTTATTTCGAAAATTTGTTCGATTTTAAACACTTTTTATTTCTTGGTTATTTTTCTTCAATTTTCAATTTTTTACACTTAACTCACTACAGGTCATGCCAAATCCTCCTTCATACATAATGTTGGAGGGGAAGAAAAGGGGTTATTGTCCTCAAAGTGTTATGGGTTGAACCAAAGATCAAAATTTCCTAATAGGGGTAACATATGAGAAAGTGAGCCCAAATTAACGATATGTTCCGATTTGAACATCCCAAGTAAATTTGGAGGAGAGTTAAGACAAAAAATGAAGATTTCGAGAATCTTCCATACGTCCTTATCAAACCGATCTACAAAGATCAAGCTTGTATTTAGGATTAGTTGACAACCAGAATATGCCCTGTTGAATCTGGATCAAAATGCATACAAAATGGCGAATTGTAAGAATTTGAGGAAGGCTTGAAAAACTTCAAATAGCTCAATTTTGGAAAATATGGACTCATACCATTATTCTTAACTTCTAGATGGCTTTGTAAGGGATGAAGTGGGGGGAGGGTTTACAAACTCTATGCTAAGTGCAGCACGCATGCACGACAAACTCAGCTTCAGTTACGTGACATGGCTGCTCATGTTTTTCATTTTTTTTTCATCTTCAAGTACTTCATAAATCTTTCAATCATAACCTGTCCTGCTCTAAGCTTGTACGAAAAAATACTCACGTGATGGCCATTGTAAAATTGCTGATCAGTTTTACGCAACTCCGGTAATTTAGTTTGCTCCGATGGATATATTTTAACGTTTACTAAAACAGGATCGCTTTTATTATGAACGGTGGCGATTTGCGATCGTTGTTTGGTCTTAACCAAGCGCGATATATAGCCATTTCCCGAACTCCCGGAAGAACGTTCCGATGTGGGAGGCGATATAGTAGGTGAGCCACGATACTCGTCGGATTTATTAATCGTGTATTTCATGTCGGCCCCTGGTAACTCTTCGTCGCTCGTATCAGCGGCTACTTCGTCGTAATCGTCATCCCCGCTATCCACGTTATTCGGGGTACATCGGCTATATTGTTCATCTTGTATAATGGTGTTAAATTCGGCTAGAAGACTTTGCGACCAAGCATCCAGATATTTCTCGAAACTACGACTTTGTTGGCCTCGAATGGGCAACGAATAAGATTTAAATAAACTCGAGTCTTCTTTGGCTCCGCTGTAACTTTGATCCCGATAGTAAGTCTTCGTTTGGTATTCAACGAGCTGATCTTTTCTCCATTTCGATGATTCTTCTTTGACCTCCAGTCTCGAGTTGGCGCCCCATTTATCGAATACTTCGCCAATTTCCTCCTGTAAAAAATACCACTCTTTAATTACGTTGCAGTTGTCCATACGTGATTGATATCGAACTGGATTAAATTTTTTCCTCTGTTTTTCACACTTATATGGTGATGCGGTTAAGCGAATACTATACACGCATAATTTACTCGTACTTGGATGATAATCAAACCTACGTGATTCAAACGGGCGTTAATGGCGCCCTTCAATTACCCATCACCAACTCCTTTTACAGTGCACGACAGACTACCATTTAGAATTCAACGTTTCATTTACGTCGTTCCCATCCAGTTAAGAAATTTCCCATCCCTCGCGATCTTGATCTTTAAAGGTAATTAGTAAATTTCATTCGTTCATTATAACAACAACACAATAACATAACTCATAAATGAATACAACAAAACCAGTTCCAGTTCCTGCGTACGACTGGCTCGTTTCAGTCTTCATTACATGTTAAAATATTCACTCGAAAGGGAGTAAAATACGTAGAGATATCCTCGAACCCCCATACAGTCGTAACCTACCATCATATTTCATTCAACGTTTCAACGTTTCATTTGATGAATCACCTTTCCAACAAACTGGTTCTGCGGATGAAAAATCGACGTACTAAAATAATAGCATGGAACTGTTTCGCTACCACAATTAGCATTAATTTCGCTAATGTATTTACTCGATTCGGAGTACATGCGGCGCGATATTCGATATTTGCAACCGTTATAAAACTTTTCCATCACTAATGGACCATATTCGAATGGCTCTTAATGATAAACATAAACCTTTATCGGTGCAAAATGAAAGCTAAATTAGTGTAGAAAGTTTATCACCCGAATGGAGAAAAATTTTGGTTTTCTTCATACTTTTACATTAATAGGTACTATCTTATGAAGAACAGCGACTTCGAAACAAAGCTATAATAAGTAACAATAATTACATTCATAAAGATGAAGCACGTATATTTTCATTTATCGTCATAAGCATTTATAACAATCCGGTAGATGTAAGGCATAAGAAGTCCAAAGGTGATGACATACAATGAAGATTTTATCAATGTAAAGGTGTGTGGTAAAAAATTTCTCGTTGATGTAATTCCACAGTGTAGATATGTGTTTCACCAAAATGACCAAAGCAAGAGCGAGCCGACAAAAACAGAGCCACTTTTATTAGTATGCACGAAAGGTTTATTGTACTATGTACTGCACAAAGTATAAGAATTAAATTACCGACGCGACGCCTTTGACAAACATACGGAATAATAATAACTCCGGTATATGGTGTACGACCTCGTCGTTTGCCTAAAAACAATGTATAATGAGAACTATAATGCATAACCGTTGCGCCACGCTGGTAAACATAAGAACACAAGCGTAAATACTTCTACAAAACTAAAACCTGAGCTGAGACTCCCGCGAGACTGAATGGAGAGAGAATTTTAGATTTACTTATTACACGAACAGAAATAATATTTAGGCAGCATTCGGTATGCGTTGTCTGTTCTCTTGTGTAAAGCATTCTGATTGGAGGACATTACTTTGAATACTTGCAACATCAAAAGCGAGAAAAATGAAATTCAAACTAAAAACATCGATATTATTTGTGAAACTTCAAACACTATTCATTTCAAGACTTGGAACCTCCAGATATGAGAAAGAAATCGTAAGATTTAAACATGTGGTTTTTAAAACTAGGAGCTTTTGTGTTAAAATTAAGGACTTCCATATTATTATTAAGGCAGTGGTTTCAAGACTTGAAACATCATTCCTAAAGTGTATCGTTTCAAGAATTCACGCCGTAGTTCGAAAATATTACACATCTACAACGATCTTAAGGACATCAAAACCCTCACAAAGCAACACATTACACACAACATGATATCAAAAAGACATACCTGTTCAAAAAAAAAAGAAAAAGAAATTAACGACATAATGTCAAAAACGACGCATAATGGTTTAAAAATATCCAAATATGTCGTTTTTGACATATGTTGTGGTATGAGAGTTAATCATCAGAATTTAAAAACTGAATTTATCACTTGAGAGTTAAGAGAGATCGCTCATTTGAAAATTCGAGAGTATAATCTTAAGATTGAGATAACGAGATTCAACTCTTAAAACATTGATTCTAAGACTTCGGACTTCAATTTATGACTTTGGAAGTAAATCTCAAAATTTGAAACATCTTACTTACAAGTTGAGAAATTAGAAAACCACTTTTTAAGATTTGAAACTTCGATTTCAAGATTTAAAAGAACAATTTCAGGTTCAAGTTCAGGTCTAACTAGGTGGTACAAGCACCGTGCACTTCAGCCATTTACAGCGCATTGTTTTCTGTAATTCTTCATCACCAAGTATCAAGGGCCCACAGGAATCTTAGCTTATAATACGAGAACTGTTGTGTAGTTATCAGAGTCGAGTGGTGTCAATAAGAGTCCATTTTAAAGCACCAACTTAAATGTCACCATAAAACTTTTATTATTACGATTATATCCCATTCCATCTTCCATTCACCAGATTCTAAGGTCTCTGATGGAGCACTTAAGGAATCTATCCCATCAGGACTCACAAACCCTTAAGAGCTTTTTCTTCAACTTTTGTGCTAATGACTGCCACATACACCATGTCCAAGGTATGGAAAGGGGTTGAAGAAAGATTTGTTAAAGGAAGGATTGATAACCCAGTAACAGAGTGCGCGCGTTAGGACCAATCGAATAAATTCCTACCATTGGAGCTGGGTTTTTCGGGGTTGCAAGTACCGCTCCCGCAACCACAATTGTTCTGACACATACTCCTGTCCGAAGTCCCTGGATATTTGAAGGAGTATTTCTCGCACGTAGAGATAAGAAATTATTCTAGAGCTAGCTAGGATGCCTCGGATTCACCAGGTCCGTATTCGCTAGATGCGAATCCCGGATAAAAAGAACTATCTCAAGATTTGCGACTTATCTCAACAATTAAGATCAAGAAGAACTATGTTATAACCAGGAAGCGGATAAATATGCTCTAAAAAGCTAAAATATGCACTAAAAAAATGAACCAATATGGGTATCCCCCTCATTGTGATATAAAATTTTTTTTTAATGATAAAGGAAAAATTTTATTGTCCAAAATTTAATTTCTTATAAAAAGGATTTAATTGATGAAAATTGTTAAAAAACGAAATTATCGAATGTGCTTGAAGAGATTTTGTTCAAGAGTAAAAATCAGAAAATTATGAAAATATACGCGAAAAAACGGAGAAATATGCGCTAAAACGATGAACTATGCGCTAAAAATGGTGAAAATATGAAAAATATACTTTTATAGGTCAAAATATGTAAAATATGCTCCAACAAATATGGCTCATTTTGCTCAGAATGACTTGAAACGTAAAAGTAACTTAAATATACCACTTCTTACTCAACATGGACAAAAATGCTATTTCACAGGAATCCGCTGCCTGCTTATAAGTAACATAGAAGGTTAAGAAATTAAGATCAGAAAAGAGAAAATCGTTCTCAGGATTTACGACTTCGAAGTGAAACATGAAATTTCAAAATCTGCAACAAACATTTACAATAGGATGAATACATAGAAATCACTCCTCAAGCGTCTAGTTTTGCCATATATGAAAATTTCAGCTCTGTGATTTCTATGTATTTATCCTATTCCACTTAACGTTCTAACAGTGATTATTAATTAATTAACATTTATAAATTGAAAGCCTGAAAAATCATTAAGACTGAGAAGTGTCCCACCATTAGCTAGACAAAAATGAATTCTTATCAAGACTAAGGATTTTGATCTCGAGATTTTGAATATTGAAATTATAACGCAAGAAAATAATAAATCGATCCTATAAAACATAGAATCAGTTTTCAGTAGGTACTTTGTACACCTGTCTCAAGACTTGAAACCACATATTTAAAATCAACAGAATATTCATCACAAGACTTGAACAGTGCGATACCAATATCAAGACTTTCAGTAAATTTCTCGATTGCGAAGCTGTGATCCTAGAACTTCAAAAAGCAATTACACTCTATTCCTCGAGGATGTGCACAGATGACCTTGAGCTTGGAAAAAACAGAAAAAGTTAAATGATAAAACTGGTTTTTTATTTTTAAGTCAACTTAAAATAATAAATGTACGTGTATTCTAGTACTTCTTACAGCAGCTAATCGAAATTCCCAGTTGAAAGAACGCGATAACGCATATTACGATATTCACGAATTAAATTATGTTTTTTATCGGTAAGCAGTTAGTACCGAATATAAATTTAGCATTCGACGATTAAACTTCTTGTTCTGGTTCAATTGAAAGTTGGCGCGAAGTGAAATATCGCATCTGCATTTCAAAGAGCCAACGGCGATTATTATATGCGAGAGAGCAGAACTCAGCCAGACTGTCGGATGGCATAATAGAATTAAGGCTTATTTTACACATAACGAATGGCTAATGCTTCAAAGCTCTTCAACAGCGAAACTAGAGAACGAGAACGTGGGTGAAATTGATTTTTAAAAATTACACTGTCACTGAATATTGTTGTCATAATTCGAAAAATTTATTTAATTGAATTTTTCAACAACAAAAATGTAAATCTCAGCCCAGTAAATCTCTTTTTCCTCAGACTTGCTCAAACCTATAATTCGTAGAAAGACCTGCTCACATCTATAATTCGTAGGTAAAATAATATCTAAGAATTCTAGCTAAAAAATGTAACAACATGGTCCATAATAGTCAATATGAACATGAGAAAGAAAACTACACCAACAACAACCTAGCGGTACCTACTACCTAATAAGCATAGTGAAAATTCGACCTAAGTAAATATGAAACGAGGATTCGTTGAAATCTTCATTCCATAATACGCGTATCCTTCCTCTTATAGCCACATTAATTCGGCAGTATTATTCCCAAAACAACTATAACTACGAAATAATTAAGTAGCCCAACCGACTCTTTTACCTTTTACTAGAAACCGTCGACTAACGCCAATACGCAAACTTTGCAACAGTTTGCGGTAAACAACTTGAAAATTACGTATTTATTTATTTCGCTAAAAGAAGAATAAAATTTGAATCATCTTTCATACCAAGTTACGAATAATCAAAAGTATAAATCCAGGCCTTTCAAATTTTAACATTTTATCTCGATTTTAAGACGCGAAAAAGAACAATCCAGTCGTCTCAAACTATATTTTCATTCAATATGAATGAAACTTAGAAAAAAGCGCATCGTTATAACGCCTGAAGTAGTCTGAACATTAAATCGAAAAATTTCGCGATAAAACCGGTTCACGGATGAAAAATTCTAGCAAGTCGGCTTCCATGTTCTTTCTAGAATATTTTATCGTTTCGATAATTTTATAAAATTAGACAAACGATCGCAGAGGGAGTTCTTGACGATTTACTTCCATTCAGCAATCTCCACATATATTCTCTTTCGAGTTAGAATTTCCAACGATCTGTGCAGTCACATACTGCGAAATTCACCATCGGTACGCCGCCATACCGGTTCGAATGGTGTAATTAATTGCACAGGAAATTTCTACCGGTTGGTTGTTCTAAGAAAATGCGGGTGATTTCTCATTATGCCCAGTTCTTCGTTATCGGTGTGGTCTTTATAAGCTCTCTCGAATGTTAAACATGTATGTATATTAAATTTTACCATTTTATCGCACACTTTTTCTTTATCGATGTCCATGGTTTCACTGTCTTATTCTCAGAATATTTTGACGCGAAAATATCATTTAATAAAATTCAAGGTATTGTATTTTAACGATCTAATGTGTAAGCAAATCATAAATTAGACATGCTTTCGATCACTCAGTCGTCAAAATATCTGCTCGCATAAGCGTGCTTGTACTGAAAACCAGCCGAGATAAAGGACGGATAGAATTTTTCCATGATTAATACACAAGCTCCACGTTGTCTGCTTAGAACCGGACGAGACATTCGAATGAATCGGCCACGCTTAGTCATTTTTTAATCACTTATCAATTCACTATATCTGTTAAATTACCACTTATTAAGCGAATATTTATATTATGAGCTAGTACGAGATTCGATATTGTCGTCGTTTCGTCACTCCGTGTAAATATGAGTGTAAAAATGCTTTATGCGATTTTCCGTCTCGCTAAGCAATTCGTAAGCGATCGTAGTTTCGAATTGCAGATTAAGGAAATCGAATTAGCGCGGTTACAAAATACGCTTTGGGTTACTAGTAATAACTAGTCAATATCGGAAAACCGTTTGATTTTATATTGTCATTGCACTGTAGTGAAATGTTGAAAACTAAGTTTATAAAAATGCATCCTACACATGGGCTGCTCAGTAGTTCCAAAACCACATATTGTACAGTGTACACATAAGGCAATCCTTTTCCCTCCAAAATAGCTCAGAAGTAAAAAGTTATTTTAAGAAAGTATTACAATACTTCGTATCAGTGATTACATGTATAAATACAATTCACTTATATTGAGATGTATGGAATTCTGGAAAGGAGGAGGAACAAATCATAGGGGATTTCTAAAAATAAAAAGCCGAAGAAAAAGTGGCTGTCAAAGGACTTTCAGAAAACTGTGAAAAAATTCCAAGCTTTAAAGTTGACGAAAACACTAATGTTCATCTTTTTTTTTTCACTATCATTATTATTATTATTATTATTTTTTTATTATCATTTTTATTTTTATTATTATTAAATTCACAACGAAAGAGTGAAAATTCTAACCTCTAGATCAATATTTATCGAGAATCCATTTACTTCAAAAAAAATTTGTTTTTAAATTTTAGAAAAAGTTCAAGTTCTTCAAACTTTGAACTTATTATTTATGAGAACAGTACATACTAGTGTCCTTCGGCAACTTTTCTCAACCCACCACTATCGATTTTCATAAGAAACCAAAATTAATCCACTTCAGGGAAAACCAGCCATAATAAGGTTAACGTTTTCAAAAATTCAAAAATTCAAAAAAAAATATTTTTGAATAAATTAATTTTTTTTGCCCTCAAAATTTACATTTTGCTAAAAAACTAAAAAAATTTTTAGCTGTAATTTTTTTTAAACTTCAAAGTACCAAATTTTTGGCATTTAAAAAAAAATGATAATTCATAGGACGCTTGTATAGCAAGGGCTTTACTTGAGGTATTAAGAATTTGTAATTCAATAATGCACAATTTTTACTTCACAGGGGTTTTCAATGTATGAGTTATTCTTTGATGGAACATCTGAATAATTTATTTTGAAGCGAAATTAGGGTACGTTGGGAACCCCTATGAGGTAAAAATTAGGCAAATTTCGTTTTCCAAGTACTAGAGAGCACAAATAAATCCCACAATAATTTATGAACTCAGTACTCCTACGAGTTCATACTAATTTTTTTTTTTTTTTGTGTTTAAGGCGTTTTTAGCTGCCAGGGCTATTACGCCAAACTAGAGAATTTAGATTTCGGGGAACAAGAGAGTTCTTCGTAGGAAAATCAGAATTTTATCGATAATATCTGGGTCGTCTGGGATGTTGGGGCTAGATATATAAGATGATCGGCATTCCTGGAAGGCTACGCATTGGTATAGTAGGTGGTTTATTCGAATGGTGTCGTTGAGGCAAAATTGGCATGTTGGGGTTTCCCGGATACCCTGAAATAGGTGCTTACGTATATGGCGAGGAGTTTTGAGTGTTTCAAGAAAAATTTATGATATGGGATCGTAATCAACACTTTTGGTGTTCTGGAACCCTCTCAGCTCTTTGAAAAATTAAATGAGCCGCCATTTTGAGCCAATTCCGAACCATAAAAAGGCTTCGAGTGGTTCATAAAAAAAATCCATCGCCAAATTTTGGATAATTTTCATGCGTAATTACCGAGCATGATTTTTGAAAAAGCTAATTTCATGTATAAAGAACTGAATTCTATAAGTCTACGGGCGTGCAGTGTGCTCAAAAAATTTTTGCAACTCTTTAGTTTGCGGCCAAATTAAATTTTTTTTTTTCTTCAAACATTAACCATAAAATGGAAAATTTCCAAATGAACTCGTATTAAAGGTACATGAAAAAGGAGTGGGTTCGTACTTCGTACCACATGACGGTTCACGTTCACACGTTCAAATTCTAGACGTTTCCTTTGTATTTAAACCAAGGTTACATTATACTAACCGAAACAACGTGGAGTATTAAATTCAACGCGTGTACAAAGTCAGTCACACGTAGCGGAGGTATTAAATATTTCATTAAAACGTTAGCGATAATTTCGAAGACAACACCGAGACAGTCGATTAAAAATCGAATACTTTAATCACCAATTTTATTATTCGGCAGTCTCTCGAAACCTCGACCATTAATTTTCGTTCATCGAGGCGCGTTAATTAATCATAAAAAAATCAACACTCTTCGTCATTCGTGAAAGGCGTCCGCATTTGCATTTTCCATCGCCAATGACCGCTCAGACGGACCCAGTCGGCGAGATAATAATTTGTCATTAATTAGACGAAGAGGACGCGCGATGACAAGCCTGTAACGAGGCCCACTGTTACAGAGTTATTAACCTTTTAATACCAGAGTGAAGCGTTAGTCAAAACGCGGCCACCGATATATGCGACGACCCAACGAGTCGTAATAAATGACGAAAAATTATTTTTCGAATACGCCGCCAACCGGTTGAAAGTCATTCTTCCGTTTAACTCTTTTAAATGGACTAGGTCGAAGCCGCCTTCTTCAAATGGACATTTCAACGCTTCGATTATACGTATTTCTATATGGTTTATTCGTACCTATGCGCATAATAATAACCTTTCCAACACAGCTTCTAATTCTTTCCCCTTCCCTTTTGAAGGAAATTAAACGCTTATTATCAATAACTACGTCCAATGTGTGGAGTTTTTATTTAAAGTATGTCGGCGGCAATTATCGCACCTTAATTAAATATTACTTCGCACTTCTACGCGCGTCTATACTTAACGAATGAATACCAGCGAGTTAGAGAATGCTTCTCGTATCCATACTTACGCTTAATTGTGGGTTGTCATTGAACTTGGAGTTCAAGTTGGAATTTTCTCCTTTGAATCTTACTAAAACGGTATTCTTGAAGGTCGTGTCGAATCATATCATGGTGTTGGAAATCGGGGGAAAATTCTCATTATTAATGAAACTATGGTAGGAGTATCAGAGACTAGCCAGGGGTATTCATTATAACCACCTTCTGCAATTTTGATACATCTCAAATTTGAAAGAAAAAAAATCATGGTAGTCAGTTGGATGAACTTATAACATATTCAGAAGTCAGTTCGAAAAAAGATTATGAAAAATTGAAAATTAGAGTAAAAATGAAAACAGTGTTTTCTTTTCAGGTGAGCTTTTTCAACTTCAAAACGATAGCTAAATAATTTCTTTCCACGCCAAGTGCCGACAGGTATTCACATGAAATTCCCTCAAAATTTTGTGAGAGACTCTTCGTAAAAGTTCGAAAAAATTCCTTTTTTGTTTTTTCGATAAAATTTTGAGGTAGGCTGAAGAAAAGGGAAATAGCTCAAATATTTGTTTTTTATCTCATATGAAAGAGTGAGCCACGGAGACCAACATATCCAAATTTCAGCTTCCTAAATGCACTTGGAGGGAGAGTAACAGCAGAAAACGGCTTTTTGAGGAAGTTTTGAGTCATGAAATTTTTGAATCTCCACATCTACTTACCAAATCAATCTAAAAAGGTCAAACATGAGGTGTACGGTTAATTGGTGACCAGAATATGACCTCTTGAATTTGGGTCAAAATGGATACAAAATGGCAATTATCAAAATTGGAGTAGAGCTTGAGGAGCTTCAAATTAGTGGTAATGTAATTAATATTAATTCATTCGATTGTTGGAGATATGAAGTGTATTACATCCCAAATTTACTTTCACAGATGATATTGGAGGAGAGGAGGAGGGGTTATCCACAAGAAGTTGAAATTTTTTTATTGTGTAGTCACATGTTAAAATGAGCCCAAGTGACCAACCTATTTTCATTTTAGCTTCCTACGTGCATTTAGGGAGGAGTTAGAACAAAAAACGCTTTTGGAGGGGAAAGAAAGGTCAAACTTCGTGTGTAGGGTTGGTAAATGACTATAATATGACCCCTTCAATGTAATTAAAAATGAACTCAAAATGACGTATCGTAAAAATCTGAAGATAATTTGAGGAACCTCATGTACATATAACTTGAAAAATATGTGTTCATATACTTGTTGCATGTCAAGAAACACTACATTTGTTCTAAATTTAAGTTCCTAAGTAGTTTTTGGAAAAGATAGGGTAGAGGTTTTCAGACTTGGTATTGGTTGTGGCTTGTAGACATGAAGGGCTTAGCAACGTTATTTCTAAACTTAATCAGGCCTTAATTAAAAACTCAGCTCCAGTAAGGTGGCATGGCTGCTTACATTTTTTTTTAAATTCTGAATCAAACTTAAAACTTAATAGTTTGGCTTATGTACCAAAATGAACATTAAAAAAAAATATCGCATGAAAAATTTTCATAATTTTAATTTATTTTGCTGGGGGGGGGGGGTAAAAATTTACTGCCCACAAAAGACAAAATTCTAAATGCGCCTCTGGAAGAAGTATGAAAATTTCTTTCACAATATATGTTTGGCTGGTTTTCAGCTTGTTTAGTAATGAAAGGGGAATTTGTGTATCTCAGTACATGATTTGAGTAGGTGAAAAATTTTATTTTGTAATAATCAATCATTTCAATAAGAGTAATCACAGTCAACTGACTGTGATTTTTTTGGAAAACGTGATTTCAGTAAGAATTCCAAGGATTATAGGATTTATCGACTATTCAATATTTAAGAAACTGAACTCATCGCAGGGTTAGAACCCTCAAAACCTACCGCCTTAGATTCAGCCCTCCTAAAAAAATTGGTTTTTCGATAGAAGGATTCTCGGAGAAGAAGATTATACAACATATAAGGTTCCAGCTCCTAAGAAAGATGTAAATTAAAATAAATGTTATTAATCGCCAGAAATTCCTGGAAAATTCATTTTTTAGGGAATTTGTTAAAAGTATTACTCTAAATAACATAGTAAAATTTCTCGCCAGTCAGATTCTAGTACGTTTTCCCAAAAAGGTTTTTGGCATTTATTTCAGTTGAAATGGCACTAGGAAGAAAAATGAATAGGAACAGAATTAATCTATTTTTAATTATGAGTAAAAAAACTTCTATTCATTCTTCTAATAAAATGCTTTCCTAAGTGAAAAAATTCACTGATCAGGTAATGCCAAAATGCTAATTTCACCAAGATTTTATCATTTATCTCCGTATATATATGACATTTAGGAGAAAAATTATAGAATATAAAACTATTCTTCTTTTGATTTCTTACAAACAAGGTTCAATCAGTCTTTCTACACGATGCATTACAAGGCCTAAAAATATTCTTGAACCATCACTTATATGGTATCAATATACTTACTGAAGTTAATGCATTCTTCGCGGGGAAAATTGCACTTACTAGAAAAAGTATGCGATACTAAAAATTAGTCAGTTCAATTTCCAATATCAAACGTTTCATTCATTTCTTCGAATAAACATTACTCGTATCATAAAATCATAACCCATCTTTATTGATCAAACGAGGTAAATTTTCGACGAGTTTGAATTTAAGCATAGGAAAATTTTAATTTTCGTATGTAATATACGTATACAAGGATGAAAATATAGCGATACTGTATTCCATAAATAAATAAAATTATATCAAGAAATTTTGCGAACCCCTGAACATTTTTAAATAAACTCACGCAAGCCAAAAGTTGAAGTATGCTAATCTCTAACTCCAAATGCGGTCTTGAGGAGCTGAGGCTCATAAAGGAGCAACATTTAGTCCTATAAGTACTTTCAGGAGTTGAAGTACCAGGACCATAGCGAGAATGTATCAATGGGAGGGATTTTGAATTTTTTTTTGAAATATACATTTCGTTAGTCTTCAGCCTGGCCAGATGGGGAAAGAATTATTTTTCAAGGGTATATTTTTTCAATGCATAAGAAATTTGTGAGCGTATTTCAGTACATAATTTGAGTAGATTGAAAGAAAAGGGTGAAAAATTGATTCTCAAGGTGACCTTATTCATCTCAATTCCATAATGAGATGCGCTCAACAAAGACTTGTGGAGCTTTAGAGACTTAATGAATAATGATATTTAGTTTTGTCGAAAAAAAGAAAAAAAAATTAGCAGTTTTAATATTTCGGAGACTCCTAATATGAGATAAAAAGGAGATTTAAACTCATTAGTCCCTTTTATTATAATTTTGATATATTTTATCCGATATGATTATTTTATTTTCTCCGCGTCGTAAAGCTATGCAAAAAATGTTTATACATTTTTGAATTTTTCATCGAATATACAAACTATGTATATTTTGTATGAAGTATTTTTCCATATGAGCGAGCAATAAACGTTAAAACAAATTCCAATTTGACATCAGCAAGACCAAATTACATGGTTTTCAATTTTTAGAACCACTGAATAGGAGAGTGAAAAGAAATGGAAAAATTTTACTGTCTCACTATAATGGCATTCCAGTGGGAGTAATTTAAGCGCTCATAAACCTCTCTAGCTACTACTTGAGAGAAGTTAGAAGCATACATATGTTATAAAAAATCTCAATTTTGACAACTTTGGGCACCCATGTACCGGTTTTACAATTTGATTCAAAAAATTTAATGTCGGTTTCGTTCTTACAAAGAGGTTCACTTTCGATTCATAGCAACAATTTCATATCTTTTGAAGATCGTAGTTGGCATTTTTACTACACTACTCGAATCTTCCAGCCAGTGTGAATTTCGCAATCGCAATCAAATCTAATTTGCAATTATTCAACCAAGCCGCCGATAAATTCTCCAATTAAACGCTTTCAAAAATACTAAACGTGTTTCGCTACACAAGTAGTGCCAATAAAGAACGAAATCTTCGTAGATAGTATCTTCATTAGATTTATAGCGAAAAAACTTGTATCCTTCCGGCGAATATTCATTGAAAGCGCACCTTTAGTTGCTATTTGTTTTCTTTTCCGCGCAACTTGGTTCGACAACAATGTACCTTAAGCGTACACATATAACCGCTAACCGCTATTCTTTTGTATACTTTGGCCGGCGTTTCATTACAAAAAGGTGTGACGAAAAATAATCGCGCCTATTCAATATACCGCGAAAGATGAATGAGGCTGGAGCGAAAGAAAAATTCCCGCGGATTTAGCTAATGAATGCGATCGCGTGCTTTACCGTGATATAGCTACACCTTTGCTGGTATTCACGCGTGTAAATTAATGTCGCTTTTTTTTCTCGTCTTATTCACGACCCGACGAACGGTGCTAGCCGTCGAGAAAAAAATCGTGCTAAACGTGTTTACGCGTTTAATATGCAAGGTGAAGCTAGCGATTTGTTATCCGCGACGTTTGGACTGACTAAACGTTAATCGTCGGATCATAAATCCTGATTACTAATGAACGTCGTATACTTTCGTGGGCACCGCGTTAGGGGCATACGACTGCCATAGAATTAGCGTTGTGTCATTTTCAATATTGTTATTGTAATGACAAAGCATCGTTATACGTTCCGTACTGGCGAGTATTTATTGTACCGAAATGCTCATTTTTTTATCGATTTAGCGATTGAAATTTTATAATCGAATGTGCTAAAAACTCCCAAGCGGCAGACAGTCGGAACACAAGATGAAATCCGACATGGAAAAATATTCTAGTACCTCGGCACACGCACCATCCGACATCACCTTCGGTTCTGTTTCCAATCTATTAATTTGGACGTTTATATGGCGTATACAAGACGCACTGAACTTGTAACTGTCAAATACACAATTACAGTCGTTAATGCTGATCGTTTACGGTGAATAATACGCTTCCACTCGCATCTCGTAATTCGGACATCAGCCGAATGCCTAATGTCGTACATTAACCGTCCTCAACGACTGGCTAGTCCGATGCACGCATTAACAAGCTAATACCGACCTTAGTACACCTATATGTTTGCCTGTCTTATGTACGGTGTGTTGTAATAATCATCGCGTCATTCAAAAACTCCATACCAGCAATAAGTCAAGTATTCAATTTCAAGTAGGTATTTTGTAATCATTATAGAATTAACGACTGTTTTTCTCCTCCTTTAATTCGAAACCATCTTCGAGAATAACGTATCCGAAATCTAAGCACGTACGAGTACATATATCAAAATTAAATCATCGTTTAGGTCAATTTATCAATGTGAGAATTCCTATAATCTAGATAAGAGGGCGAGAGAGAAGACTAAGACATCAAAAATTCATAAATGCCACAACTTTGGTCGACAGTAGATTGAATTTAGGACAAATCTCGTTTTGATTTTCGTCGTAAAATGAAAATTTAAGATTCAGCTTCGATGTTTGCTTCTAAAATGCGTCCACACGACAGAATCCTTTATTAGAGAGGATCATTGCCAACGACCTTTTTAAAAATTTATAGGTGATTCGATTAAACTTCCAATTCTACTATTCTCTATGGACTTAGGCAGAGAGAAAGAACTCCGTATTGCAAAGAGTTTCGATGGTCTCATAATACAATATTTTCAAGGCTCGAATATAATTACAAAAATACGTATAATATGATTTTTTTTTTGAAGTAAAATTCAAACAATTCATTCACTTTGCACAGGAAATTTGAAAAAAAAAATTGAAAGAAAATGCGAAGTTAAAAATCACTTATTATTTCCATTTAGTAATAACAAAAAAAAAATCAATTATTATGTTACTAACACTCGTTTCTTCAATTCTGCACTGAAATGCCAAATGATGAAATTAGAATTTTTATGTTAAAAAAATGTGTGTTTTGCCAATGGTATAATTAAAGAGAGGCTAGAACAGGTAACAAAGTCTAAAAATTTTTTGACCTCCTCACTAGCCTTTCCATTACCTTACTCAAGTATACAAAATAACCTAAGAATTGATAAGTGACAGAAAATCAGAATAACCACAGCGATAACCAACCCCTCCTCCAATGTCTTTCATAGGCCGTATACCCGAACGTCCGAGGTATCCAAAAAAGAGGGGGGGGAATAGGCCTGAACGTCCGAGGTTTAGAGGCCTCTACGTCCGCAATTTATGTACCCAAAGGTCCGCACAGGAAAACAATGAAATTTGTTTGACAAGGATAAAATGTTTAAATGTGGAGTACGATGTTGCCAAATCGAACAGCAATTTGCAATAATCCGAAGACGAATTAACCTCAAAACATTCTTAATAGTTGTTATATTTAGATATTGAAGTCAAAAATATACCCATAATTATAATTATATATATACTTATACTTAACGAATCACCAAAAGTGGTTGAAGTATACCATGCGTCCAAGTGATTCGGGTACAATCAGTGCAAAAATCTCAGTTTGTTGATAACATAATAAGAGTTGAACTACAATTTCTAAATCAGAAATAATTTTATAATTACTTTAATGAATTTTAGGGCTGATAAATTCATTTTAACTGCATTATAATTTCTTTGCATTTGAAAAAAATCGATTTTAAATGATTTTACAAGAGATTTTCTCGCTGATTGTACCCGAATCACTTGGACGCATGGTATAATAAAATTAGTGACCACGTAATCTGCAAAATCATGCTGATATTCATTGGGAGCAATTTCCATCAGTTCATAAAAAAATCTGCAATTTCTTCTGATGACAGAAAGGATAGTCCAAAAAAATATTTCATTTATTTTCCAATTTTTAAATTTTAACCTATTTCATCTTTAGTGCAGAGCTAAGTTGTATATGGCAACGTTGCTTCGTTTTCCTTTGGATATTAGACCTGACATTTACCTGCTATTGTTTCCTTCATCGGACGTTCAGGCCTATAAATTACGGACTTTTGGGCATATAAATTGCGGACGTTCAGGTCTATCAGATTCCATTCTTCTCACAGGGATTCGGACGTTCGAGATAACACTGATTTCATAGAAGAGAGTTGTAAATATCTGTCCAATGTTGGGTCAGATGTGAGCTCAAACACAGTCTTTCACGGCACTAGCTTATTTTTGATAATTTTTTAAAATTATCTTTGATATTTTTTTTAATTATCTTCAATATTTTTTAAAATTATTTTTAATATTTTTAAAAATTATCTTTGATATATTTTTTTTAATTATCCTTAATATTTTTTCAAATTATTGTTAACGAAAAAAAGAAATGAAAAATGAAAAATTGAAAAATATATAACGAAAAATAATAAATGAATGATATTTATAAAATTAACGATTTTATTAATCACGACAAATTATGCGTAGATAGTCTCGAAATACGAAAGTACGAAATCGATATAGAACTCGCGAATCACAAGAGACGAATGAATTCGAAAAGGAACTGAACTTCCCACGTCACTATCGATAGACGCGGTGCGAAACTTCTAGATACGATTTCGGTAATTAATTTTGATCATATATTCCGGAAAAAATCTCGAAAGTTCTTTTTTTGAATGTTATCGTATTGCGATAACAATCCCAACCACCGTCCAGAAAGATCCTTTTTGTTACGCCACGGCAAAGCGTAATACCCCTTATCGGCCAGAACAATTGATTTTGTTATCATCCACCCGTCCATTGAATTCATCGTTTTCGATAATTGCCGTTAATTTTGATTTCTCGAAAAATCTAGATACGTTATAATTTTGCCCACTTATTTTTCGAAAGAGAAATGAAAAGATTGAAAATAAAATTTCGAAAATTGCGATCTATCAATAGTGACGCGGTGACATTATTTTTAATAATTTTTAAAATTATCTTTGATATTTTTTTTTAAATATATAAAGATAAATAAACAATTAAAGCTATTGAATTCATAATTCAATTATAAATGGTCAACTTTTCAAGTTTAATAGGATATAATCCTGATGATGATGGTTGAGCTGAGGTCACATAAGTTTGTGCTCCAAATTGGTACCTTCAATGACACTGTTCAAATCATATAATTCCGAAGCAGTTAGTATATCAGATGGGCTCCAATGGTGCCCCTGAGATGTTGGGCACAATGAGCTATAAATGGCCAAAATGCATGGTGCTTATAGCTTCCGGTTGAACCTGAACCTAAACCTAAACCCACCTCTCCAAACAAAAAAATTAAAAAAGAAAATATTTTTGGGCCCCTTTTCCATTGTCTTTTCAAAACGATCTTGGTTACCCCGCTACTTTTGCCACATCACGAAAAAAATAAATAGAACAATTTTCGTTCAAATGAAAAAGTGGTTATTTTTCTACGCAACTAATTTTTCCAAAATATCATATTCATCAAGTTAAATCGAAAATGAAAATGTCAGCATTCTATTCACATATGCACCAAGTCACACAAGCATTGATGGAAGTAAAATTAACTAGTTAAAGAGTCTGCTATCTCATCCTCGTTCCATCACCCAGTACCTGAAAATATTAAAACCTTTTTCACAATCTTTTCTGAATGAGTGTGGCAAGCTAAATGATCCCAGAATCCGTCAAAACTTCTCAAACATAAAAAATCAATTTCCAAGTGGAAGCGACTCATAACTTCAAATAGACGGGAAAAGGTTACCATCACCCGAATGCGTATAGGCCACACTAAAATCACCCACTAGTACTTCTTCAGTGGAATTAGAGAGACGCACCTATACTCGTCAATTTTGTCATTCCTCTCATTTATCTATTATAATTATATGTAATTCACTATTACATTCACTTCTCCAGAAATAGACTTCTCTGTAAAATACCTAATCGGACACCTCTATACCAGATGATATCATAAAATCAACACAGTTCTATCTTTCATTAAAAATTGTGTTTTGTTTCCTATCATGAAAGTTCAACGTAGCTATGTAAATTATCCATTTTTAACATTGAGAAACCCTTCTGTGCGAAGGGTGGGCGTGATGGTGAATCTGCTACTCTGTTCTGGGAGTACAAATCCTTGAAACTAAACTGAGCCTACATATTTGCCTTTTACCACGCAACGGGAACAATAATCTTGGACTAAAAAATTAGTTTTTGAAATTTTTAATACGGCAAGTTTCTAAATACTTTTTATGGGTTCAAGTAAGTATTCATAATTTGTGTATTCCTCAACACAGAAATAGCGTAATAACTGCAGT
Organism: Phenacoccus solenopsis; assembly: GCA_009761765.1. Classification (NCBI taxonomy): domain Eukaryota; kingdom Metazoa; phylum Arthropoda; class Insecta; order Hemiptera; family Pseudococcidae; genus Phenacoccus; species Phenacoccus solenopsis. The sequence goes on from CM019753.1 coordinate 16,437,432, forward strand.
TGTTAAACCCCCCCCCCCCAGAAAAGGACAACAGAAAATATTGGCATAAACTCAGCTCCTTAGTCAGCCCTTCATTTCAACGAGGGCTAGACAAATTCTAGAGGGTGTTTTGGGTATTTTTTTATTGGTTAGTAGTTATATAATTCAAATTATTTTAAAAGCTCAATCTCTTTGCTGAAGACCTGTTAGAACTACGTTGATGTTGTTCGCCCATTAAAACTTGAGTTGCCCGCCTAGTTGGTAAAATAGGCAAAAAACTTTACAGGGTTGCTCATTTTCTAGTTATTATAATTATATTTAATAAACAACGTTTACAATATCTATATGAACACGCTTTCTGAGAACAACTACATTATACAGCTTTTCATTTATCTTGCTAATCAGATAGACGATCAATTTATAGCGGATGTATAATATTATGTAAGTGATAGAGCAGGTATATTTTTTGGTCTTTGAGTGCAGCATCATGTAAAGGTCCTTTTATACAAAATTAAAAGCGCATTAATTTTATATACAACCATTTTTCTCGTAAACATCATATTCATTAAGATAAATGCGAAAAACTTATAAAAATAAACATCTTGAATAAACACTTTTCAAAAACAAGTTGATGAGATACATATTTTTGGCCTTGGGTGGCACTTTATCTACAAAATACATAAAACCTTTTTGATTTATAATTAAAAATATATTAATTTTGTGCAAATTCTTCTTATAATATTTACTGAAATAAATGGCAAAAACCCATTTTTCTAGGTGGTTTTAGTTCCTTTGGGGAGTCATACCAGGGTGCAAAATACGAGAAATTTTATTATAGTAAGAAAATAAAAAAAACAATGAGTAGTCAAAAATTAATTTTTTAAAAATTGTATCATTTTCAAAATAAAATTTAATTTTAATATTAAGAATTAATTGATATTTCATTTTTCAATTCATATATACTTGTGCTCAAAAACGTTGAAATTTGTGAAGCGTTTGAAATTCAGATAGTAATCTTTTTCCTATCCCCTCCCCTCTAAAAATTATCTTCGAAACAAAATATGTACAATACACATATACATATTTAAATTCATAGCAACAATTAACAAAACCAGTATCCTCTAATCTACGTAGGAGATAAAGAAACAACAACAACAACAGTAGCAACGAGATTCATGAATACACGAAAATCGTGTACGATTCGAATTGAAAATTGCGTTTATACGCAACGCGAGATTTTTATTACGCATAAATATTTGCGATCGTCGATTTATTGTTTTTGAATAAATGAATAAATGATTTATCATGCATTGAGCAATAATTCAACACGAGAAAATGCAGTGCATAAGTATATATTTCCACGTACGAGACGAAAAGCGTAAATATGAAAACAAACAGTCACTTTATTACGACATGGGGTTCCTTTAGATGATCTCACAGATGGGAAAATTGCGTTAATCTCGAAACGCATTAGTAAATTTGGGCAATTTGTAGAATGTATTTATATACTAAGATTATCAAATAAATAAATTTCTCTATTAATGATCTTTATAGAAGCTTTCAGTTTCAAACGAATCAATCATTAAGGGAAAATACTTATGACGACGTAATACGGTAATCTGTGATATTTATTCGCTTGCTATCTTGCTTATCAGTAAATAAGGTGTTTTGTTTTCATACACGCATCATTACAGACTTATGTAGGCTAGGTATATTTATTTAACACGTAACCACGTAAGCTAAGAGTAGCAACGATGCGTAATTCATTCATCAGTAACCGTATAATTTCAAGAAAATTCAACACTTCAGACGTTCGTTTCAACGTGCTGTTTGGAAAGCGAACCATCTATGCGAATTTGTTAACCACGCAAATCTCAATGAGGGTAATTTACCGATCAAAGTAAAAAGAAGTTACCTTTACGGCGGTCCAGTATGATCAACATTTCTCCACTACTGGCACTCACGATACCACAAACAGCCGAATCCCGAAAATCCCCAAACCACGATAGCACCCTACACGCACTTAACCGACGTAACCGTTACACCTGTTCGTAATCCCGCTCGTACACGCTATTCGTGTCCATCGTACGCGAAATTTTCAACTTTCACCACTTTAACGCCACTAAAATCAACAGTAAACACTTTTTCGCGAATTTTCCGCACCATATTACCGAGCAAAATGGCATAAGTGTGAACCGAAAAATACTTTAATAGTATACCGTCGCGATATGCTATTATTTGTGTAGGTTCACTAAGACACGACACACACGCCATCCAATAGATCTGAAACACGGCAAGTGGGAGACTTACTTCCAGCCGCAGACTACGTACTCGCTAATGCAATAGCAGCATAGTTGTCCATTTCCTTTTCTGTCATATAATGATATATCAGTGGTTCCAACCTTCAGTCTGATATACTAAATGTAATTTTCAAACCGCTCGTAAACAAATACTAAAAAAAACCCGGGCTATTGTATTGCCCAATTTTTCGCCTAAATTATCGCCACCGAAAACATGGTGGGTTAGAATTTTACACCGGCTAAAGGACACGGTCTCGGGTCAATAAATTAAGCGGGTTTTATTTATCTCTTATTTCTATATTTGCTCTTCCTTTCTTTATCGAAACTAAATAAGAGGGCGGAGGGAATTGAACGGAGGCGAATTTCGTCACAACTGGCTCGTCTAGACTTGAAGTCTGCGCGTAAAATGAGCTTGTATTGTTTAAAAGCTAAAATTTCTCCATAATATACCGGCTGTTCAAATTTCCAACGAAAAACTATTGTGGGTTGATAGCACTCGCCACGCACAACGAAAAGCTCTTTGTTAGCTGATCTCAAAATTGAAGGGACTAAGATGCCTAAAAGTTGAAGTTCGAATTTTTTGTTAATGGTTTCCAAAATTTTAGCAATTAAAAGGCTTTCCTAATTTGTTAACTTTAAAGAAATAACGATGTAGCCAGGAATTTTTTGGGGGAAGGATGGGGAAATAAGTCTAGAAACTTCCAATTCATTTCTAGCCTTCTGTTTTCAGTAGCTTAACTAAGAAATTTTTCTGGCGCGAAGGAGGAGATGGTTGTTGAAATTTTGGTATCCTCGTGTTTTTTATGCTCTTTAAACTCCAAAAACGCTCTCCAACTAAAAGAATTGGACAAATAACAATTAATGATAAATTTATTTGAAATTGTTTTTCATCATTTCTAAGCAGATATCCACGTTAGTAACTACATTATTACACAATAAAAAGCTTTTGGGAAGGAGTAAAACTGTAACTTCCTTCGTACCCTCAAGTCATTGCTGTCTTAGGATTTTTAAAATCGTAATTGAACAAATCGTATACAATTAAAAAACTGAAAATTACATGAGCTTTCTGAGAGAGTGTGTCGACGTGTATCCAACTCCTTTTGCCTACTTTATAGAGGAGAGGTTCCGGTTCAGGTTCAGGTTTAACTGGGTGGCGCAAGCACCATGCATTTTGTTCATTTATAGCCCACTGTGACAAAAAACGTAATTGCGTGTGAGCGCACATGACCTAATCTAGAAATTAAAAGAGATGAGAAAATTTCGAATTTTTACGAATTTTATCATGATTTAGCTCCTTCAGTTTTGAGATTGGGCAATATAAACACAAAGTAATTAATCGTCTTTTTATACTTTACACGTTAGTAAGACTTTTCCGTCAAGGTAATATTAAAAAAAAAAATGAAAAATAATTATCATTTCAAGAACTTTAAGGAGCCGTAGCCCCTTCAATATTAAGAATAGGCTACATGTGTAAATGATTTTTTTGTGTTTTTCTCAGCTAGTGGTATCATTACACAAAAGATTTCCACTCAAAGTTCCGACACTCTGTATTTTTATAAATAATTCTTTTATAAATATTATGATTTTGAATATTATTCAATTCAAAAATTTTCTAATAGTTGATTAAAATAATATTTTTCATTTTTTCAAGTAGATAAAAATTAATTTTTTTGAAAGTATAAATTAAATGGCATCGAAATAATTACCTCTTATTTCACACATACTGAACCACAAAAAAAGCACGAGTTATTTCACCCATCGCAAGACATCAATTACCACTGACCTATTTTTCTTCCTATTATATCTCATATGACACCTTTCCTCCAATCAAGTTTTAGTCACGGCTCCAAAATAATACACTCAGCCACACTTCATAAAATAGCCATTCAGCTGCCTCTTACTGAGCATCTGTATAGCGAGGGTACATCGAGCCAAAATTACCAACTTCAGAATACACTATTATTATTCAGTAGACCGCTAATTTTTAATTGAAAATCCACAACACATGATGACCGTTTCGGAGGCAACATGCGAGCGATATTTTTCCATTTTATTTCATACATTCTCGAGACCAGGAAATGTACAACCGTATGCAGTAAAAATCAACCGAGGGAATCGAAGTAAGAGTGGTATTCGTAATTTCATAGGATGGAATAATTAAAGCTAATTATAGTGCAGAAGAAAATCTTCCTAAAATAATTCTTTTTATACATACTAAATCTCATCGTAAGGTGACTCAAAATTGAAAAAAAATCTTATGTGATTTTTTTCCCATTGCGATGAATTTTTTTTTTTTTTTTTGTTAAATCTAAATTAATTTCAGATTTACAGAGGATTCAAAAGACAGCTATTTTTTTTTCTGTCAGTTGATTTCATGTGGACTTTTTCATTACATAATTTTTTTCTTTAACTTGAAAACGTTTTTTGTTAAAATTTTTAAAAACGTTAAGAAATTAAAAAAAAAAAATGGAAAAACATTAAAACAATTTTTTGATTAGAAATGTGTGTTTGGTCAAGTAGCAGCAAATAAAAAATACAATAGGTAATTCATACAGATTTTCAAAAATATCATGTATTTAAAATTTTAATTTAAAAAAATCTTGTACCAAAATAAAATTTTTGATAAATTTACAAACCCTTAAATAAAAATCTTCAAAATACAAAATTACAATTATGCTTTTTTAAAAATAATTTTCATTTTTTTATTTATTTGTTTAATTTAATTGATTTATTTATTCACACCTACGTTTTCAATTTTCTGGACTATTTTACAATAATTTAGACTTTTTAAGGTAGTTTATGATTTTGTTCAATTAATCGGTTTGATTACCATTTTTACGTTTTTTTTAATCGTGTAAGGAAACTAGAATGGGCTAAAATTTTTGGCATTTATTGAATAACATGATTTCAAAAATTCAAAACATCTCATCATTAATTTTTTATTATCAGCCAAATATCTACGAGTACACGCAGGTCTTTAATGCAAATTTTCAAACATGATTTTATCGACGGAGACATACCTAATACATAGATATAACGTTTTCACGAAATACAAACCCAAACGACCGGGATTCACTCGTTATCACTATTCCAAGTAGCACCTCGAAGGAAATTCTCAAACAACACTGAATCACGTTCGCTTGAGAATCACTGGAAAAACTAGAGAGGATAATCCCGATTCAGGGCTAGCTTCTACGGTTGAAGAACTTGTATCTGCTCGGCGTATATACGTTACACAGACATATTTACCGCCTGCTGCATAATAAGATTCAACTACACAATGACCCTGGTGGACAGTACCGTCGCGTCGCACCGATGTTGAAAAAAATTATCGTATCGTTAACCCGTTACGCTGCGTAACCTTTGAATTAAAGAATGAAAAAAACTACACAACCGAACGTGGCTGATGAGAATGAAAAATATGCTTCAGGTGGTACACGTTCTAGTAGTTTGTCTTGAATTTTAAAATTAAATAAGATGAAAAAATTAATTATCTCATCAGTATCGAACCGGTTGTTACCGATTAAATACTCGAGGAATGTAATTAGCGCCGAAATCGCGTCCAATTCGACAACTTCGATGCATTCTCTTCGCAAGTGGAGCATACTCAACACCCATTTCAAGTATTCAGACGTGATATTTTAATTATTCTTTAAAAATGCCACTCGTAACGGTTACAAGGTGTAAATGGAAATCTCTGATGATACGAGTTTCTGGTATCTTGAAAAATGAAAATAAAAAATAACAGTACCGGTGGTGGCATACTTTCACCTATTAGTCATTTATTCCTTATTTACACGTTATTTATTTTAAATTAAGTATTTGTTATTCTTTTCCATTGTTCGTGTACGTACAAGTTTACTCGACTACTCGAGAAACCAAATGCTTCACTCTTCATCTTCGCAGTAACAAGGTATCGGTAATACCTACCGCTTATATTACACGTAAAAACACTTTAGAAAAAAACTCGAAATTAACACAAAACTGTATTCGTTGTCGTTGGTGGTCGCTGCTTCGTTGTAATTTCTAGAAATCTCTCAATTCATCTTCCAGCATAGAAGACACGCGTCTTTTCCCGTCAAAGACAAGTGTGATAGGTCTGGCTCGAATGCACAGAGAAAGGTAGAACTTTTTAAATTAAAACATTAGAAATTATTCGTTAATTTTTCAAACAAACCTGTTTCCACTTTTTTGCAACACAGACTCGCAAAACATAATTTCGAGATTAAGAGATCATCTCTTGTCATAGCTTCCAGGTTCAATTTTTCAACTTCTACGAATTTCCTTTTACTCATCAGCGCTTCATTTCGTTCCTCGTAACCGCAAATCATTTGGGTTCGTAGAAAAATACGCCGTAATCGCGACTCATTAATTCAGCGACCTGAACGAGATCTCATAATAACGAGTTATTCTTTGACATTTGAATGCTGGCGTATGAGTATCCTTGAAAAATAAGCGAGAGCAGCCCGCATATCATCGTTTGTGTTCATTTACCAGCGTCGATTGAAGCGTCCAAGGAGTAAATATAAATTTTCATTACAATTCGTGTAAATTAATTCTACACTTGAATCCTATCCTCTATAACCCTGACAAAAGAGATAGTCGATTTGGAAATTTCAAAATGAACGTACGTCCATTTTATGCGAAAAGTAAGAGTGCGAATTGACCTATACTACTCCATGACATTGATGATTTATTCGGACCGAAGGCAAAATATGAAATATTAAAAATATTTATACATCAATATTACTTAGACAGGGGTTGAGAAGTGATTTTAAGATGCCCTCAGAGCGTTAATAATCCATTTAAAAAGTGCCAATATCTGTACAGGGCCAAGAGCAAAACAGTCACATGTGGGTCCAAGGTGAAAATTATTTTTGGGTCACATAATTATGGAATTTTTCTGGCATTCGAAAAATCTGGTAAATGTGAAATTTTTGCTTTTGAACAATTTTTAATTCCCTCCTTGGAAACAACCTATCTACAATAGATAACCTGTTTAAATTTCTTAAAGCTACCAACCTCATATCCAAAATCTAAATACCACTTATCAAAATCCAAAATGAGGTAGTTTTAAAAAAGATGTTTAAAAGTGAGAAAATGTATAAAGAAATTGAAAAAATCTTTATTCGCTGTTTTGGAGGTTCTCACTTGCCTCCTTCCCCTTTTCACTTCAGTGCTGTAGTATTAGAGTGCAGGACCATAGCTAGAATAGATGAATGGGGGAAGGGGGCGGTATTTTTTTTGAAAACATAAATTTCCAATTCCCAGCCAAAATATGTGGGGAGGGGGTAATTTTTTTAAATAAAAAGAACCCTACACAAAAAAACATTTATTTATCATTAAGGTCATGTAATGCAATAAAATCTGATTTTTATTTCAAAATTGTGATTTTCGAAGAAATTTTCCATTCATATAGTTAATATATAATAGGTGCTAGATAGGAGGAATTGAGATCTATTGTCTTAAAGTTAGAGGGAAGTTTTTCTTATCATAATTTATTTTCCTAAATAAGGGGGGGGAGAAGGTTGCAATCGGTGATTGTTTTTTAAATTTGATTAAAATTAAAATTAAATGAAGCTTTTTTTTCTATTAACGTGCCATGTACTGCAACAAAGGCCAGAGGCACGGAAAAAATAAGGAAGACTAAATGAAGAGAATGAGAGAAGTGGTTTCAAGGAAGAGAAACAGGATATCTGTTGTCTCTTCGCTGTTTCCAAGAAGTTCGGAGAGGGTTAAGGGAAAGGAAGTTTGTTTAAAAAATAAATTTTTTGTAGAAAGCGCCCCATTTCGTAATTGGCTTTTGAGACTGTAATCAGTAAATAAATTAAATTTTAAAAATTCATCACGATATCCTTTGTTAGTTTCATATAATAAAGTTTTTGTTTGTGCCAAGTGTCAAGTGTAATGTAGATCAAAATATGGAAAATTATTTGTACGTATATTCCAAAACAAAAAAAGCAAAAAATTTCAAAAAGTATAAACTTATTTATATAAGCAATTGGTTATTTTTTACAGTAATTTATTTTTCCTATTATTACCAATTCAAATATTCTTTCATATTTTTTCATCAAATACACCAAAAGATTTATTTAAAAAAATTTTTCCATTGAAACTTTGCAACATAAAATTTTTTAAACTTCTCAGCTTCCTTCACCGTTGAAGAAGACCATGATTACACGACTTTTCACGACTTTTTTACCAAATAAAAAATTTACAAAAAATTCCCCCAATGAACTTGAAACTCCACTACAGTTCGCCATAGCTACCAATTTGCGCAAGGCTTTAATATAAACACCTATTTTGCATAAATTTCGATCGCGAAAAAGGCGCGAGAAAGCGTGACAATAAAGTCTAAATTATGGTAATCGTTTCTAATCACGCGTCTGCGGGCAAATATTGACGTAATAAATGTCCTTAGTCGGTGATAAAGTTAGACGTTAAAACAGCAAATGGATAACTACCATTTAACCTTTACGGTTATAATTTAACCGAACTACAGCTGAGAAACACGTATTAAAAATTTTTTGCATCATGTCCCCAAGCTAAATCGATTGTATGGGTATGAAGCATAACGCATCACGTACCTTATGTTAATTTTTCTTGAATGGTACGTTGCTAATTAGATGATCTAACTTGTTCCGTAGAAATATGTTAAATAAGTTATTGAAGTTGGTGCGCCGAATGTATCAACTAGGTAGTATATTCTTCGAAACAGAAACCCATCCCCGATATTATCACGCTCGAGGAGGAAACCGTTCTGGAATACGAATAGGAAAATTCCTCTACGATTTTAAATCTCCGTAACAACACTCACCGGATCTTCAAAAGTGTCGAATAATCTTTCAATTTATTCGGTAGTTGGAGTAAAAAAAAAAAAAAAAAAACAGAAATACCAACCACGGTCAACCGAATATAATCCATCCGTAATGGACAATCGTATAATCCAAAATCCTAATTACGCAACGATGTGGAGGAAATTACACGTTCGATGTATAATCCAAAGCATATTACTAATTCTAACATAGTGATGAAATTAAGCTGAGAGAAACGCAGGGAAATAATATCGATAATGTATCACAGCGTAGTATCCCTTTCAGCCAACTATTTACATATTTGCCCTAAAGATATACAAGATTCGGGAGTTGGTTACATTTCCAACGTACTGAAGACGTAATGGAGTCAATGGTACAATGTCGACTACATCTGTAGCTCAGAGCTCGATGTGTCGTTATTCTCTATCGTGAAATCGACGTACTCGCACTACATAAGTTACCGCTGTAGTGGCTCGCGTACTACGTGTGCCAAAAGCTTTCCATTCATGCGAATACGTGTCCAACAACACACGCTGCTCGCCAATTTCACAATCGGCTAGTCTGTTCACCTACGCTTGATCTGATTAATTATGGTTGGATACGAAAAATCGTAAATACGTATAATCGTCTCCGTCCGTAGGGAAGGTACACATTCGCTGATGGGAATAGACGACTCGACGTTATCTCACGAAGTGTATTTTTTCTTCATGTTATATCCGTTTTGATGTGTAATTTCGAATACGGCGCCAACCATAGGCGCCTTTTTCGCGAAACAACTATAATTTGTGACTAGTCTATGGAATAAATTTACGAAAAATTCGCGGTTCGTTTTCAGCGTATTTTCTTTTCGAAATGTTATAAAATTCTTCACAATATTTCTATTCAACGTTTAAGACCTTTATTTCGAAATATAAATTACGAAACGATAAAACCTCAGAGACTAATGTTGATTGACAATTGCCGAATGCTACTTTTCATTGGAAAAATGAAAAGAAATGAGATTCGAGGAATGATTCGGTTCAAAACAGAATTTAAATTTTCAGCACTCAAAATTTATGTTTTTTTTTCCTTCTTCAACATAAAACTTAGCTGCTTTGATGCATATCCATTTACAATTAGTCTGTTAGAATCGGATCTGAATTTTCTTCAGTAATTCACGTTTCGAAAATTCACCAAAGATGCTCAATTGCCTACATCACCATGCTTATCGATAATTTCATATTAAATGGTTACTGAGAGAGATGAGGTACTAAGCCTCAGTTCAATTATTGGATGGATTTCAACCCATTTACCTGCACAATAAGACATGAAAAAAAAAACAATTTAAAAAAATCTAATTTACTTCAGTAAAAAAAATTTAATCAAAGAAAAATTATTTTACTCTATGATTTTTTCATTTCCACATTTGAAAAAATTAAATCAGAATTCAGGTAGGTGACCCACTTTTTATACATATAGTATTCCAATTACTATCCTTCGATTCATTTTTCTCCAAATCAAATACGTAAAACTTACTCTTGAAAATAATCATGTAAAAATTCCTTCCCACAGAAAACTAAATGAAACTTTCTGCAGTCACAAAGCTGTATGATAACACGGCATAAATGGAAAAATAATTAGCTAAATTAAATTAAATATATCATTATTTAAAAATATGGCTACCAATGCCAAAAGTGAATTAAATCAATTCGTTAATTATATGCCATTATTTATTATTATTTTTTTGTGATAATAATTCATCAAATTATTTCATTTTGTGAAAAATCAGCAAAAAATTAAAATTAAAATTCGTATACGTGTACAAATTAGGAAAACATTTGAACCCTCCCCCTCCTCGTAATATAGGGATTTTTCTTCCCATAACAAAAAAAAATCAGACGTTCTAAAATTTATGAGGTGAGTAATGGTGAGTAGCTCCAACTCCTACCTCTAAATCTCCGAGGTAGAAATAGAATACATCGCTTCACTCCTGATTCTTTCATTCTTTCCAATTTCAATTTTTTTTAATTGAAGAAATGCTAAAATAATTTATTTCTCATACATACCATGAGACCAAGTGATTTTTGCAACTCTCAGCGTAAAATTCCCTACCTCTCAATAGAATGAAAATTTTTTCATTTTTTTTTTTTTTAGTTTTTCATATGATAGTAAATGATAAAAACGATCATAAAACTTGATAATAAATTTTTAACATTTTATTTTTTCATTACAAATTGATTTAAATCAATTTTATCAAGAATCAGTGTTGCCGAATAAACTACAGCACTAAACTAAAAGTTGAATAAAGTACCTAATTTTGATAAATATAGTTTAGAATGAAACAACAAGAGAAATTATATTATTTGCATTTTTTTTTTCAATAAGAGAATTTGGCGCTGAGGGGTGCATAGATCAGTTGGTCACACCGTATAATAAAATAATTATAGCATTTTTAGCTGAGTATTCAACTTAAAAACGAAAGCTATTACAGCCTACCTGATTTGGGAAGGTGGTCGGGGAGGATGGGGTTTCAAATACTTGCATTTCACACCATTTGTAATCATTTGGCAAATGTCCAACTCTTTGGAATATATAAATTTTTTACCCCACTTCGTAGCGTCGGTAGGGTATTCATAATATTCGCTCAAAGTTTGGCGAGAGACTATTCTTGAAAATGCGCAAAAACACTTTTGTTTTTCGACAAAATTCAAAATGATGGATCACTCAAATTTTGAGGAGAGGAAGTTGAAATTTCGAGATTAATTTTCGAATAAAAATCCTTTTTTTATTCAACTTCAGCTTTCTTTCATTTTGGATTTGAAAAACAGTACACTTTTTCACAAGAGAAAACAATGGTCCTTCGGTCTCCGGAATAAGGTCATTTCCAATACTTCGAACATTCTTCGTTGCATGTTGCGGCATCGGATACGCTACCAACTTTGACATGAACATAATAATGACAATGTACCGTACCTGCTACTTTACCAGTAAATTTTCAGGGAGAAGACAAGTAACGACGTGATACGCTTAATTATAGCGGTACTTCGAATGTTTCTTCACTACGTAACGATTTTTGGTATACTATATTATCATTTACAATCGTAGGAATATCGCAATTTAATAAACCATCCACCATCTCGTGAATTGAATAGGTAATCTAGCGAAGAGCGAAATTAAAAAATCGAGATTTTTCAACGGATTGATAACGTTCGTGATTTGAGTCATGACTCGTATTAAATCAGTTCGAAGCTCGTGACCGAAATGGATTCGATGTTGAAAAGTATTCCAATTACACGTATTATCTTATTCACGAATTGCATAATATTAAAACGATAATTTCTTGGCGTTGCCTATTTTAGAAAATTACAGCGGAAAATACCGTTTCCTGGAAATGTCATTCTAACAAGTAGGCAAAGCAGTATGAGCCAATGAGCCGAGACTGGGACATTCTCCTTTATAATGAACTGGCATTTTGAAAATACGTACACCAACACTGAGCCTTAATTCTTGATTTCGAATACCAATAAAACATATCGAACAGATCAGATGAAAAAAACAATACTCAGCTGTCAATAAACCCTCCTTCGCCTCGTACACCATCTTTCATATCGGCGGGGAAGCAACACGTTTGTTGGTATCTGGAAGCGTTGCATGTCACGCAGCACATCATTTATCTTACCATAGTTTCCTACCGCCCCCTTTCCCCCAATCATGATGATAGAAATTTCCTGCTAGTACTTATCTACTGACTCAATCAATAATCAAAATATGACATTGGTTCGAACGTAGCGGTATAGAATCGTACTTACGTTGACTTTTTCGAGGTATAGTTCCAATTCACGATAAGGATCGGATCCCGAAATAACACCGGCAGCTCGTTCGTCCGAACACGTGTTAATCATAGTGAACGGTTCTTCCAGCGATGTCATCATCGAATCGAAACGTAACTAAAACAAAAACCGAAACACATGCTGTACTAATTTTATTTTCGACCGAGCATCCTTATTATAAACGACCACCCCCGTACCGTACTATTTTGAGACGTCGATTTTTATGTTTACTTTTACTCGTTTCTTAGATGGTCTTACTTTTACATAGACTTGTAAGATGAATTCATTTATTATTTAACTAATAGATAATTCAAGCTAGCGAATGCGCATAGAGCCTTACTCACAGATACAAAATATTTATTTCACAAATTCTCAGAAGTTTTGACTGCACAGTAATATTTTTCAAGCATGCTTCAATGAAAAATGACAGAATAGAAGAATACGTAGAAAGTGTCAAAGGAGGTAAAACAAAAACAAAAAATAAAAAAATACACGAAAGAATGAATTACGTCGAATTAAGTGAATATCTTCGTTCTACGTCTGATTAGTCACGGAATTCGGCGTGTATGATCTTAGAAACAAAATTATTATTTCTTAAATGCAAGTCTTTCTTAAAAAAAAAGAAGAAAGGAGATCATTTTTGTACTCGAAGAAAAGCCTATTCATGGATAGGCAGGAAAGAAGAATCACAGAAGTTTGAATGCAAGTTATCACAGAATGTAAAAATACAGGTTAGTACCTCATTTGGTACAGACTCGAAATTTCCAACTTTATTTCTAGGTCACAAAGAAACACATGTTCTATATAATCGGTAAAAAATACGCGAACACACCACCACCAAATTCCATGTGAAAATAAATTTCGTGACATCGCAAAGAAAAAAGAATCTTGCAGAATTATGAAAGTCAATGAAATTGAGATAATCTCTATACTTGAGGGATTGAGAATCAATTTAAGTTAAGATTAAGTTTGTCAATTTATTTTCAGTTTCATTTAAATTTATTACAATGTATGGGTAAAGTGCCCTTTCGTAAATGTCCTAAAAAAAAACTGTGAAGGACACACTCAAATATGTGAAATGGATGAATAAATAAATAAATAAATAAATAAATAAATGTAGATAAATAAATAAATAAATAAAGGCTACACTGGTGTAATAGTCGTAGTAATTAAAAACGGCAGCATGCAAAAAAAAACTAGGTAGAACTTCTTTTCTTTTTTTTTTTAAGTGAAAGGGGCGAGGAAAAGGAAACCACAAAATGACTCGTAAAATGTGAAAAAAAAATGCCAGTATTAGAAATTAATAGGAGCACCTAATAAATGATATCAAAGTTTGAAAATTTTTTTAATTTGAAAGGATAATTAATTTTTTATAATTTGATTTTATTTTACATTCCATGTAGAGTTACAATGGCTAGAGGTGCATCGATGTATTGGTTTCAGATAAGTGCGTAAAGCTAGGTGCTATGTAGAAAGACCAATAAATTATCGATTCGGCTAGAATCGTTTGCCAGAATTTGGTCTGGGTTAAGGCTTTGTAAATAGGTTGATCTTTGGTTGTGATATTTTGGGCGTATGGTCAAGACGTGAATTATTGTAAGGGATGATTTACATAAATCACATATAGAAGGGGCTGTCTATTCAGAAGTAGCCGTGAGTAAGTAAAAAGTGGCCTGTTTCGTTCAAAACTTACATTTTGTCACTTGAGAATTAAACAAATTTTATTCTGCAATTTTTTTTTCATTTCAGAGAATCTCGCTTTTTTTAAAAAATATTTTTCATAGCACAAAATTTCGTATATTCAAAAAAATAAAGGGGTAATTCATAAATCATGTGCATAGTACAAGCTCAATTTTAAGATTGTAACTAAGAAGACGAAATATTCCCCACATCCTTCTCATAGGAATTCCCAACGCATGAATTTTTTCGTGGTAACACATCTGAATGATGTCATTTTGACATCATGTTGTGACATTCAGACGACCCAAGAGAGTTAAAAATCAAGCATATTATGTCTCCTGAATCATGAAAACCTGGTATCAAGTTCTTACTAGTCACTTTACCTATAAAGCACACATTTATCATTCGTTTTTTAAAATCCATAAATTTAGTATACTCTTTTCCTTCCTCTCACCCCTTCAAAAGAAGTCAAGATCTCGGAGTCGACACGTAAAGTGTCGCATTCCAGTAGTTAATTGCTGAACGTAGTGAAAATGGGGTAGAAAAAAAATTACAAGTTATTTTTAAAATAAGGTATTAGTTTTTTGTGAATTTCGAAAAAAGTATGGCATGTATAAAAATTTGACTACGGTGAAAATTGTAGAGCATTAAATTTCCTATAAAAATGACTTCATCAAAATTTAAGTTTATACGATATTTTTATTGCAAAGTTAGGAATAAGGATAAGAGTTTTTTACTTCATTGATTTTTTTTCGATTTTATATTTTTTTCATTTCTGAGGTTTAAATCAATGAAAATTGATATTGATAAGAAAAAAGCAAAATTTTTACGCATTTGCTACGTTTTGCAATCTTTTATGAGAATATTCTGAAAGAAAATTTAATGCGTTACAATTTTTCGCCTTGGCCAAATTGCATGTACATGCCATAGTTTTTTCGAAATTTACAAAAAAACCAACATCGTCCCATATAAAGACCATGTAATTTTTTTTTTCTATCACGTTTTTAAGTAACACTACAGTGGCGCTACTTCGTAACGAGTCGACTCCGAATCATTTTTTCGGTTGTTCACACGATAAAATGTAACTTTTGAGCGCAAAAAATTTCATACCACCCAAAAATTAATTTTTTTGAAATTTTGCAAAAATACCACATTTTGCCAGGTATTTCTATAACATAGAAAATTTAATTATTTTTTGCATATTCTGAAGCTGATGTGGCAATCAATTCTCCTTTGTACACCCTACATATTGCCAGCTGACAAACATCACACATACGCAGCGTTGAAAAATCTAGGTTAAAACATTCCAATAACATCCATCGAATTCGCAATCATTCAGCATTAACCTCCGCATTCTCGGAATCTCATTATTCGCGTTTTAATTATTCTCGAACGCCGAAACAATTAAGCGAATAACAAGTTATCAAATAATACCGGGGCTTTCCACCACTCGATGCGTATTGCGTACATAACAAAGCGAATAAATAAAAAAGAAGGCGTGCGAGCAAAACCATAAAGGTCCGACTTGCCATAAACATTCATTACGATTTTTAATTCGTGTACGCGTTCGTTCAATTGATCCGCTAATGATATATATTAAAAGTGGGACATAAATTTCAGTAAACCACGATACCATTTCCCACGACAATTGTTTTCCAAGACGTATCATCCGGCTAACGATGGCGAATACGATAAAGAAGCGTCCGAAAGAGCGAAGCGGTCACGAAGCAATTAACATAATCATAAATTAGTCTCTATTAGTCTCTAACCGAATCGTAATCATATGAGTATATACGAATCTGCTTCGACTGCAATACCAGTACCACTATTCCTTCGTTCTGTTCCGCTACCATATTACACGCATACGATATCCTACGCGAAATGCGAACTTAATCCCGAACCTTTGGTGAAGAATAAGCATAATTTCATTCGTAAATTTTCGCTCAAAGGAGGAAAAGAAAGAGAAAAAAAAACCATTGAATTACCGATAATCAAATCACCAACTCCTTATACTTGCGATATCTACGAAAATACGCAACATAAACACGTAGTAAACTAGTAAACATAACTTATACGAACTTCATTAAGTTTTCTAAATACTACACACCGCTGACGAAGTAAAAATATTAAATTAGAATCGCGTAGTGCGCGCGCAATATACACCTATGAACATAAGCTCGAAAATTTCACCGAAAAAAAAAAACTACATCGTATCCTCTCTATACTTCTCCGCATCTAAATTACCTAAGGAACGTGTGTCTACAAATGCAACGCTAATTACAAACGCAACCTTGCTCAAGGTTAATCCTATATTTTCACCTTAGAAAAATACAAACGTTTGAGATAATAAGAAAATGTCGATCTTCTACATACTTCTTTGATTGTCGGTACCATCGAGCTTTTGTTTCTTTCCAAATTATAACGATGTAATTGAATCAGTCGCGTGGTACCGATTTATTGAGAAACTATAGAGCTATAGGTTACCTCATTAATGCCTTTAATATTAGTAGGTCGTTCAATAAACACAATATTACGTTCGTGATTCTGATTAAGTCGTCGCTATTTTTGAGGTGGCTAAAAAATTGCCAACTAAATCCATTCATTAGAAAATCATCCATTTATACGATTCTCGGTTACAACCTGAATTTACAAACAATAGTTAAGATGCAATGTGAAACTGATACAATAATAATTGTATCGCTACTAAAGCGTGTAAATTCTATCCTCCAGCTATGTTGACACAATTGTTATCCGTACGTTACCATTATTAAATTTATATTAGCGCTGGAGCACAAAAGGGATATCTAATGTCGATATTTCATATTGCTCTTGTACCTGCGTTACGTGTACATACTATGTAAGTATCTGTTCGTAAATATCAAATCTCTGGGCGAATTAATTTATTTCAACAATCAGCGACAGCCAACAGGCGTGTATTCTGTTTGTAGTAATTTTCGACAGACACTCCATCCCTTAAAATAAAACTTACAAAAGGTGCCGCTTCAAATTCAATGACTGTAAATTACTATCATTTATTAGTCGAGTTCTCTGGTAATACCAAAGGATTCAAAATATCGAGTTAAATGAAGGTGGAAGGAAATCAGACCTATATAGAAATATCTTTTTGAGAAAATCTGAGCCTTGAATTTGACATGTCTTAAATCTCTCAACTTTTCATCATCTACCTCGAATGATGCCCTTTATAAGATTTGTCGAGTATTTGAGAAAACTTAATGAGCTTCAAACAACTCAAATTAGGTGAATTTTAATACTCAAATGATTTGAGAGGAGATATGGAAGGGTTTTGGTATCAAAATTTGGGGACTGGGTATAAAAAAGTTGAATATATTTTTTTTATTGCTGTATTATGTGGAAAAGATTAAGCAGAGAGCATCAACAATGTATCAAATTTAAGGTAATAGATTCATCTAAAGGAAAGTCAGAGTTGAACTTGTTTTTTTTGAGGAATTTTGGAGTTGGGTAATTCTTTAAATATTCTATAGCTTGTCATCAACTTCATGTAAAGCGAAAAAAATGTGTCTATCAGTTCAGTTATTAGATTAGTATATGAGATGTTTTTTGAAAATATACAATTTATTTTTCCCACCAACAGTCTCCATCACTCTTTGAATTTTATTCACCAAATTTTATCCTTTTTACAATGCATAATCTTTATCAGTCAAAATTTTTTATGCTTGAAAATTTCTCAATTTTGAACAAGCGAATGTATGGGTAAAGGAATGTATTGACGGAAATTAGGTATAATTTTTATTTTCTCTTGAACTTAATTATGGAACAAAAAAAAAATCAAAATTTATTCAAGTTTTTTTTTTTTTTTTTAATTTATTTTATTTTAGGTCGCTCTACAACAAGGGTCATTTGCGACCGCAATTTCATAATTTTTACAATTTAAGGCGAATACAACAAAAATAGATACTATGCATAAGTTAAATTAATGGCAGTAATTCCGTAGCCCGAAGGAACGAGATTAGTTTCACAGTGATTTCTTCGTCACTTTAGTTTGAGATGCATAAATTACCTGTAATACAAAGTGAAAAAAATGTCTGCTAGAAAAAAATCATTCATAAACTATTAGAATAATTTCTAAGATTTTTTTAATAATAAAAAATGAAAGAAAAAAACTGTTTAAAAAATAATGAAAAATTTTAAACATTTGAGAAATGATTCGAAACCTTATAAACAAGAAATCCTTTCAAATTCTTTGAAGGAAATTAAAAAAAAACTAATACAATATATTCTTTACAGAGAAATACCTACTTCGACCTACAAAAAAAAAAAAATCAAGTTTATTTATGCTGGCATCTTCAATTTTAAGCTCGCAATGGCGTAGCAAAAAATATTCACCAAATTTTATCCTTTTTACAATACATAATCTTTATCAGTCAAAATTTTTTATGCTTGAAAATTTCTCAATTTCGAACAAGCGAATGTATGGATAAAGGAATGTATTGACGGTAGGTTAATTTTTATTTTCTTTGAACTTAATTATGGAACAAAAAAAATCTAAATTTATTCAAGTTTTTTTTTTAATTTATTTTATTTTAGGTCGCTCTACAACAAGGGTCATTTGCGACCGCAATTTCATAATTTTTACAATTAAGGGTGAATACAACAAAAATAGATACTATGCATAAGTTAAATTAATGGCAGTAATTCCGTAGCCGAAGGAACGAGATTAGTTTCACAGTGATTTCTTCGTCACTTTAGTTTGAAATGCATAAATTACCTGTAATACAAAGTGAAAAAAATGTCTGCTAGAAAAAAATCATTCATAAACTATTAGAATAATTTCTAAGATTTTTTTAATAATAAAAAATGAAAGAAAAAAACTGTTTAAAAAATGATGAAAAATTTTAAACATTTGAGAAATGATTCGAAACCTTATATACAAGAAATCCTTTCAATTCTTTGAAGGAAATTGAAAAAAAACTAATACAATATATTCTTTACAGAGAAACACTACTTCGACCTACAAAAAAAAAATCAAGTTTATTTATGCTGGCATCTTCAATTTTAAGCTCGCAATGGCGTAGCAAAAAATATTTCACCTTAAGGAAACTGATATCATATCGTCCATTTTCTTTTTCACCATGAGGCCTGAACCCCAGGTCTCCACTCTACTTACACTCATTCGGAAAATAGGCATGAAATAAAATTTAAAATAACATCACATAGGTATACACTATACATATACCTGTACCACAAAGTTTCTTGTTTAGGACTAAATCAAAATCAAATTTAAAATCAAAATTTGCCGCTTGGGGAATTTTTCACTCCTCCCTTCTCCCCAGATACATCACTGTACTCCACTGTTTATTAAAGTGATAAATTATTAAACGAGTAATTGTTAATGAATTATGAACTTAATTTAATAGCCAAAGTAAAATGATTATTCATCAATAATACCTACTTCATTAATAAAAAAGTTTAAAATTGAAAGAACTCTAATTACATTATTTAATTTATTCAATAAAATTATATAAAAAGAATTAATTTATTGTAAATTTATTTTATGATTGAAATTTTAATTCAAACCATTTGTTCACGAAACATATTTTGAATTTTTGATCCATTAATATTATAAGTATTCCCTTCAATTGAAATTTTAGATTTTTAATTTTTTTTTCTTAATAAAAATTGTTTATTTTATTTATTTATTTATTTATTTTGACGCCATGTACAGCGCTGGGCTAGAGGCGTGTTTAAGTAGGGTTACAGGAGTGGGTATAAGGCGGCTGAGTGGAGGAAATTCAGTAAGTGGAGTATACTAGTGGGATCATTGAATTCATAACAATAATTTAATTAAATTAATTGATAAAATTTACATTAAAGAAATTATTAACAATAATATAATTAAAAATAAATCTATAATTATTAATTTATTTAAGGTAGCATAATAATTTATATTTTAATTGAATAATAAAATAAATGAATAAATGAATGAATAAAAAATAATCTTTATTTAATTTATGTTCAAAACTTAATTTTCAATTTTAAAATTTGATTTTTAATTTTAAACTTTTGATCATTATTGATCATTTTTAATAAATATGTTTTGATTATTTTTTGATCAATGTAAAATGCAAACTATACAGTTAGGTCCTAACTTTCGATAAATAAAAATATAAACATCTAAAATATATAATATATATAATAATGAATAAAAAAAAAAAAAAAAAAAACATTAAAAATTACAAACATCCAAAACATTAAATTCCCTCATAACACCGGTCTTCTCCCTCAACTAAAGTTCTTTATTTCATCCGTGCCTCTGGCCTATGTTGCAGTCTATGGCACGTTAATGGAGTGAAGTAAGTTAGTAAAAAAATCAAAAAAATAAGAAAAATAATCAATTAAATTTTAATTTTTTTCATAATCTTTTTGATAATTGCATCAAAATAATTTGCACACTTCAAAATTTTGCTGTACTTCAATTTACAAGCTATAATCCTTTGTTTTTCTTATTCTTTTAAATTTTTGCATACCTTTCCAAGACTACTGTCTGGCTACGCAACTGGCTTATACTCATTACAAACAAATTATTATAAAATTCGAACAAGAAATTTTTTGACTTCACAAAAGAAATTCTAAAAAATTCATTTTCAAGTTTAAAAAACTACATTCAGCTAGAATATGTATGTTACAAAGAACAATAAATCAAGCTAACCTTCCTATACTATCATTCAACCCATAAGAAGTATTACGCAAATTCTAATTTCATCACAGACACTCTTAACTCCCTGTCATATACAGTGCAAACACTCGCGTTCGCTGACTCCAGCAAAATCGCTATCTAGATCGACATGTTCAAGACACGTCTGAACTCTGAAGCACCACTGAAAAGCACTTCATCGCGTCGCAAATTTCCAACCATTTTACGACGAAATAAATTCCCAAACCCACCCATCGCATTCTTCGAAGACCCCGATAATGTTAAAATTACGCGAACTCATTCCCTTTATATGTACCATTACCGCCACAGGCTTCTTGCTTCACACCTACGCGTCTAGAAATTTTCAAAGCTGTCGCGAAAAGAATCGCCAATTTGGATTGTTTTCTTTTTACGAGCCGAGAATGAATACCGAAACGAGTATTTTATCGCTCTTGTTCCCTTCATCGTTACGATAATTGTCCGACATTGTCGACTGATACGTTGTTAACCTTCCAGCGTCAGATATCCTCGGGTAACGATTGTACTCGAGTCGTATATTTCGACTAGTTTTCGCAACAATTAAAAATGACTTGTTCTTATAACACATCTCGGAGGCAACGTTTTCTCTTTAATGTCTAAACTTTTCCACTCGAGCAACGAGCGACCCGATATGGATAAATTTAGAACGCATATCGGGTGTAAAAAATCGCGTATTCTCGTTAAAATTCGAAACTACAAATCGTCCGTACTCATTCACAGCCTTATCTAAACGAGCTAAATCTGGTGAATAAAAAAATGACACTTTTCGTTCGTTTTATCTCTCATTTATCGAAAACCATGGGCGTCGAGTCTTTAAATAAACGCCGTCCGAGTAACATCTGAATAAATCGTCCGCTTATCATTATTTCAAACCGTATCGCTACAAACCATCGGCGAACACAAATACGCCTCGTTGGTTCGATACGATCATCATTAATAGAAAATTATTCCTGCATTTCGTTTCCACTTCTACGTAAAATAGTAAAAAAAAGCGAAATATTCGCGTCCAAATGACAGCTGTGCATTAGCATAATAAAGATACTCATGATGTTTGAAATTTTTTACTCGAACCATCGTAATTTCCATATTACTTTCGGATTTCCGTGCGGTGACGTTTGTTTTGTTCTTCGCCGGTGATGGTGAGTAAATGTCATAGAGGAAAGCTATCCGTATGATTTTCGTTTCGCTGCCAGACACAACTCGTATGCATTGAAAACCTATAATTTCGTCCATCACGCTGATTTTCGTCTTTTGTATTTAACGCCTTTTACCACACGCTTCACAATGCTTCGTAATTCAACCGGGTCGCTTGCCTTTTCCCACATCGAAACTTTCGTTTTTCATTTTCCAATCTCCGCTATAATACACGTTTCGCGGCGGCTATTATGACAGTTATACCGCATTGCCGCGCGCCTTAAATGTACCATCGAACGTGTCAATTTGTTCTTGACGTTGATTATAAATGAGAGTTTAATGTAATACAACGTGAAAACGAGTTTTTTTTCCATTCGCCTTTCCATATCGTAGAAGGTAAACAATTCGAAAAATGTTGTACCACTCGGTATAACGGCGAAGCCACCATTTTAGGAGTAAAAGCACCATTCGTCGCAGTCAAACCCTTTATTTCTGTTCTTCATGATATCGCGTTTATGACGACGGTATAAATGCGGATTTTCAGAGAGGAAAGATGAAATAGCAATAAAAAATACAAAAATATGCGAGGAAAACAATAAGCCCTAATCGATTTCAATAATTTAAAAGAATCTAGAAATTTTCAAATTTTAACACTTCGTAATAATGTAGGGTTTACTGAAGAAAATACCGATGAAATTCTGACTAAAATTGTTTTTATCGAAATGGCAACAATGGCATTGAACAATACTTAAAATTATACATCAGAAACAACAGTCCCCATCCCCATCTAATTTGGTTAATTTAGAAAGAAGCTAGAAATTTTCAGAATTTGGAAAAAGCACCTGTGTTTTGTAATACTGTCAAAAAATAAAAACTGCCAAAACTTTGAAAATTTCTAGCTTCCTCCTAAATTAACAAAAATTAAGTGAGGAGTTTCTATTTAATGCCATTGTTGTCATTTCGATAAAAAAAAATTACAAGTAAAATTTCATCGGTATTTTCTTCAATAAACGCTAAAATTGCAAAATAAAAATTTCTAGATTCCCTCAAGTTACTTGAATCGATTGGCGCTTATTGTTTTCTATGTATATTTTTATGCTTTATTCAATGCCATAGATAATCTTCTTTCTGATACAAAAAATTTTAAATGGAATTTTTTCAATATATTCTTCAAAAAAGGTAAAAAATACAAATTTTCCAAAGTTTGAAAATTTCCAGCTCCTCTCTAAATTATTAAAATAGATTAGTACCTGCCGTTTTCGACGCATAATTTTATGCATTACTCAATGACGTAATCATCATTTTTATTTGAAAAGCGTAAGTACGTTTCCAATCGACTTTTTTGACTTTTTTAATAAGAAAAAATGGAAAAAAGTGACTCAGGGAAAAATCAGCTTTCAAATCCGAAACAAATCCGCTATCATCTCTAAAAGAAACCTGCGATCAATTTCGAAAGAAATACGCTAAATTCTGGAAAAAATTCGCTAAACTTCGAAAAAAATCCGCTACAACACCGGAAGAAATGCGCTATCACTTCCGGAAAAAATCTGTATCAACTCCGGAAAAATCAGCTGTGAATTCCGAAAAAAATTTGCCAAACTCCGAAAAAAAATCGGCTATCAACTCCGAAAGAAATCCGCCAACTTCGTAAAAATCCGCTATGAACTCGGGAAAAAACTGCCATCAACATTGAGAGAAACCAGTTATCAAGTCCGGAAAAATCCGCTAACAACTCTAGAAAATCCGCTAATAACTCCGGAAGAAATGTGCTATCACCTACGGAAAAATCAGCTGTGAATTCCGAAAAAAATTTACCAAACTCCGAAAAAAATCGGCTATCAATTCCGAAAAAAATCCGCTATCAACTTCAAAAGAAATCCGCTAACTTCGTAAAAATCCGCTATCAACTCCGAAAGAAATCCGCTAACTTCGGAGAAATCTGCTATCAACTTTGAAAGAAATCAGCTATCAACTCGGGAAAAAAACTGCCATCAACTTTGAGAGAAATCAGCTATCAGCTCCGGAAAAATCCGTTATCAACTCCGAAAAAATCCGCTATCAACTCCGAAAGAAATCCACCAACTTCGGAGAAATCCGCTAACTTCGGAGAAATCTGCTATCAACTTTGAAAGAAATCAGCTATCAACTCCGAAAGAAATGCGCTATAGATTCCAGAAGAAGTTAGCTATCAACTCTGAGAAGAATCCGCTAAAGTTTGGAAAAATCTGGTCTGAACTCCGGGAAAAATCAGCTATCATCTCTAAAGGAAATCTGCCACCAATTTCGAAAGAAATATGCTAAACTCTGGAAAAATTCGCTTGACTACGAAATAAATCCGCTAACAACTCCGGAAGAAATCCGCTATCAACTCCCAGTAGCGTAACTTGACATTCTTTCTGGGAAAGAAAGAAATTATAGAACAAAAATTTTTTTTTACCAATTATTTACCTACATAGTCAATCTCCATACCAATTGAGATCACTAATACTTTTCAATTCGAAATAAAAAATTGATTTTCGAAGTGTCTCTGGGGGAGGGGAGTTTGTACCCCCACTCGTATTTACGCCACTGTTAACTCCGGAAAAAATCTGCTATCAACTCCCAAAGAAATATGCTAAACTCTGGAAAAATTTCGAAATTTATAACGAAAATTATAAAAATGAATACAGGTTACTAATGTTATGGCTTATCTATGAAAACGTATTTTTACTTTTTTGCAATTTTGCCCTTGAATTTTGCCCCTGACTTCGCTTCACGCAATCCAACGTTGCCCAAATTCACTTATATTCTCCCAGTATGTGCCTCTCCATACTTATACTCATGTGCATGAAACGCCAATACCCCCTTTATCGTACCCCGTTCGCGATTCGTTAAAGCTTAAAATAGCGATCAGTAATTCTCCAGAGACCACAAACAATTCTAAAATCATCAATCACTCCATGCTAGCAAAAAACAGAATAACGCAAAATATTTACTTCATCGTATTATCATCGCTTTGATAAATAAATAAAAACCGAATATTCATGACTTCTTCCGTTCCGCTTATTAATTCATTATCGCTCGTCAGCCCTACTGAAAAAATGTCACAATCGAATTCATACGCATATAGGCTCTCCTATACATAGTGAATTTATCGTTTCGCAATAGCGCATAATGTTTCGTATGAGAAAATATCGTTATCTCTTCTTTTGGCATTCGTATCCGTCTCGCACTTTCGCGCTTGATAACGTCTCGTCTACGTATTTTAACCCGTAAACATACGTCATCAAAAGCTAGAAGGAAAAGTTTTCAATACAACATCGTTTAAGGAAACAATACGCCGATATGCCGACAAGCTACGTCAAATGATAACAAGATGTGCATATTACGCTGAATAGTTAAAATACATACGTACTTCTCGTACGCTTCGCTTTTCGAAAAGTAATTTTAGTTAAAAACTCAATTCGGCCAATAAATCATACACCGGTCACAGTTTTCCATGGTATAGTGTTACATAAACCTTGGTATAATTCATAGCTTACCGTCTAACGACTAACGACTGGCAACCGTAATTAGCGTTACTGATATTATTATTATGCCCAAGGACTTCCTAGCTTTATTAGTAAACATTCATCGAATCGGTAATTTATTAAACCGCGTGTTGTATTTGTTATTTTTCCTTCGTCTCATCAACGCCGCATGGACCGGTATTTATTTATTTTTTGGACCAATCCATTTTATACTTCAATATAGGTAAAACATGGCTTTATAATGGGCCGATTCTTAAATCTATTTTTATTACATTTTCGAAGTTTCTTATTTCGTATTATACAATTAGTAATGAGAGGAAAAGAAATTCTCTATGACCTTTAATATGTACAATAGAAATGGTATTTCACAATTAACATTCGAACATAATAACATACCACTTATATACGAGCAACGAGCATACATACGTTACAACGTGGAATTATACGTGTTCCAGATTATATTATACGTTCTTTTTCGATAATACTCGAAAAATTAGATCGCCAGATTTTCATTTTCAAATAAACAAAATAAATACACAGATTAGATAAATGATTCGTAAATTACCTTTAGAATATATAAATTAACATCTCGAGTTCTCAACCTCGCCTTATTATCGATAACATCGTCTAATGTACATATGTAAAACACACGCTCGACTAATTTTTTATTTTGTAACGAGTCATTAACAAATAAAAATTTACTTCTTATCTGACTAATTAAAAACCTTACTTACCTTTTGTTTTTCCTTGCATTCTATAATGACTTGCCTAATTGCACATTAATTTCGAGCTTTCTCGTATACTGGGAATTATCGTAATAAAAACGTCGAACTATATATTATAACGTATCGACGAGATATCTCTTTCGTGCTCCGGATATTCGCCTCAACTTTTTGATAAAAATATGTGTTCGATATATAGACAGACAGGTCATTCAAAGAATGAAACAAATTTAAAGCTTTTCTACAAATCCCTCCCTCAGTGTTTTATTAATTTTTCAAATTTATGAAGCAATCTTTACCAAATCATGCTTAAAAATTGATACTGATTTAAGTTACGAGGAGGCAGTCACGTAACCAAGAACTCGAATGTACTGAGTGCCCTTTCCTGTTCGCCTTTATCGAATACACATATACCATAAAATACCTTAATCGCGAATCATAAAAATTTATTGTCTAGTAATTCAAAACTAGCCGATTAATTCGACCGAGATAGTTATTTGCGAGGAAAAAGAAATATGTTTTTTGATGAAGAAACATCATTTTAAATGCTTCATTACGTAGTTACTCGTCTACAGAAAATTCTTCGCTTAGTACGAGTATGTTGTAAGAATGTTAGACATTTTTGTTAGATTGATTAAAGGATCCGAAATTCGATAAGAAAACAATTTTAAATCATTAAATGAAAGCTGAAAAAAGACTTAGAATCTGAAGTCTTTTTGAACTGAAATTCTACATTTACTAAGATGCATTCAAAGAAGTAATTTGCCGTTCGAATAATTTAATCGATTATTTTTGATTAATTTTATTACACTTATTTTTTTCTTGATTTTTTTTTTTTTTCAATATTTTAACTCAAATTTTTATTTTTTTGTTTAATTTTTTTTTCTATATGGTGTTTTTAACTGCATAGGTCATTATGCTCTACGAATACCTATATCTGGGAAAATAGTTTGCATGATGCATCACATAGAAAGTAAAGAGTTCTTTTGGAGTTGTATTATGGATTTTTGGTAAAATCGTAACACTGATTTTTAGAATAACAGTACCATGCCCGGGGAGATGAAGGGGTGAAGGAGTAGACGGGGCAGATTGTTCATAGTGCTAGATTTCTGAGAGAGCCCATAGATAAGCATTTGAGGTTTAAAAATTTTTTTAATTCCAATTTGATTTTCTTATCACCAAATTTGCATTGAATTAAAGAAAAAAATGATTTTTTTTGCCCAGATACCAATTCTGGACCTCTCAGGCTCACGAGCTCTTTATCCGAGTGTTCAATCAAGTGTACAAGCTATAAAAGCGAAGTAGCACTCCCTCATGAGGGTTTTTGTGTTTTAGCTTCAAAGAACATTATATTATATGATTTATTTTCCATCGAATTAAATCAATATGAGCAAATTTTCATATTTTAATTTTCCAGAAAAAACATTTATTCAGTTTAGAAAATTGGAAAGCTAAACATATTGTTCTTGAGATGTTTAATGGATTTAAAAACTTAGGTTAGATACCACACTTGAATATTTTCAACCCAAAATATCAAGTCTACTATTTTGAGATAAATTATACTTTAAATTATTGTTCAATTTTTCAATTAACTTTTGAATCTTTTAACATGTTATTACAAATTCTGCATGTATTGTAATTTGTAAAGGTATTTAATTTCATTAATTTATGGATTATATTTGCTACGAATGTATTTATATTATACAGATAGAAACACCAGATGTAAGCAGAGCTAAATCCCTTTCCTTCTCACGCTAGTCAGTGGGTATTAATTTCGTTTTTTTTTTTTTTTTTTTTTTTTTGAAGACTGAAAGAGCGAGGAGAAAAACTGGTAGCCAAATAACCCTCAGAAAACGCGAAAAAATTTAGGAAGGTATGCACATGGAGTTGATGATAATATCAGTCAAAATAAAGGCAAGTACGTGTATTTCAAATAGTTATTAATTTTTTCATTATTTAAAAAGTTTTGATCGTTTTTAAATTTCTTTTAAGAAGCACAAAAATTTTATGCATTTTCAAAAATAAATAATTAATCCATAATTCATTGGTCACATCCATATTATGTGCTTCATTTGAATTTTTTAGAACTAGGAAAACTAATTATGTCTAATTTTTACCTCACACTACGTTTGAGATTACTCAGATTTTTTTCAGAGAAACTTATAATTTGGGAATCCCAGTAAGGTGAAAAACGGGCATATTTTAATTTGAAATGATCCTATACTATGCATATGACCCATACGTTACCCGTTTATTGGCCATTCTGAAATTACCCAAAATTAGGTAATTTTCAAAAAAATTAAAAAAAATTAGAGTAGCTAAATTTTGAAAAAATTGGGAGCAGAAATTTTTTCCAATATTAAGATGACATGTAACATCTGAATGCAAGAGAAAATCAAATTTAACCAAACATTAAGTTTTGGTAATTTTTCAAAAATCTCAACTCATTTTTGCAGGAATTCATTTCAAATTTGAGGAATGGGATTTTTTCACGCTTTTTATAGGTCATTTAGCAACTATTTACCTCTCACTTCTTCATGCTTCTCGAAAAAACTCCAATTTCAACCTATCATCATCTTTTGGGGTAATCTTTCCCACGTAAGCATAATGTCGATTTTTATGATAAGGGGGACAGGAAATTCGGCTGTACCAAGCATACACACCTATCAAATAATCGCCATCACACTACACTTTTACTTTTTGGAGCTATCTAGTATAATTTAATTATTATTAAATTCTGAGTCGTACCTTTCTTGTTTTAACTTTGAATATCAAAATTTTGTAATTAGGTTTAAATATAATCAGATTCACTCCTATGCAAAAAAAAAATATTTTCTTATTTTTTTTTTTCATCAAACTATGTCACGAACTGCCAATTAATAATTTCTTTGAAGTGTAAACAACAAAAATTCAATTAATAATTTCTTTGAAGTGTAAACAACAAAAATTCCATTCCCCCTTCCCCTCATTCACTCATGCTACTGTAAATGTCCAAGTACTTCTAGAACTTCGTTTTTAAATTAAAAAATAAAACAAATAACTTCTTAAATTTAAAATACCAAATTCTTATTACGAGATTTTTAATCGATCATTCATGATCATAACCGTATAGAATTACGTACCTTTTCCAATTTTTACTGTACAAACCAAAATACTTCTCAGCTATTGAGTAGTGATTCTTTTTTGCCGATATTTTTTTTTAAATTAAAAAATAAAACAAATAACTTCTTAAATTTAAAATACCAAATTCTTATTACGAGATTTTTAATCGATCATTCATGATCATAACCGTATAGAATTACGTACCTTTTCCAATTTTTACTGTACAAACCAAAATACTTCTCAGCTATTGAGTAGTGATTCTTTTTTGCCGATATTTTCATTGCCTACAGAACATAAAAATAAAAAATATTATTCCAGCTATCGTACATTTCAAGACGATAGGAATTGGCATTGCTTTCGTTTGAACTAACGTGAAAAAAAAAGGTAAAATAAATAAATAATCGAAGTACTCCAATTACGAAATTCGTAACCACAAAACGCCTTCGTACAAGTTCTACAATGTTCGCTTTTAAGCGGACCGACTTCGGTAAATAAAACGAGTAAAACAAATAACATTATTAAATCCACCAACAACGAGTAAACGTTGGAAGTCTATCGGGTAATAAAAAAAATTATTTGAAAAACTAATAAGGAAGTTCTCTCAGATTCTTTTGAAATACGATTAGAAACCGCCGCATCGCGACCGCTGAGGTAATTTGCCGATTAGACGATGTTGAAATAAATTAAATATAAAAATTAGTAAAGTGTAAATCATAACCAATATAAGGACATTTAATTTCCGCCTTTTTTTTGCCACTTCGTCAAACTTCCGGTAAGGTAGTTGCTCGTCTTTTGAACTGTCTCCAATTTGTTTACTCGTGATTTAACGCCAGTAAGATCAAACAGGATGGTTGTTACGCTGCATGTGTTTTTAGAAACTTCACAATGATATATCGATATGTGCTAAGGTGACATTTTCATTCCTATCAGCGATATGTGTAGGTAAAGAGCACGTGTTGAATGCTTTTCTCTTTTTCTCTTAGTTAAGTCTCGCGTGTATACTGTACAAGCTAGCATACAGGCCTTGGCGGGTGCGGGTGTTTTTTAACGTCGACTATTAAATTTGGAAACTGAATTTTCATTTTAAATGTGATTTTTTTTGACAAATGACATCCTTTTGAGTGGGAATATATATATCGCGACACGTGTATCCGTTTTGGAAATTGTGACACGAGTCACGAGCTGTGCGATCTGACGAGTTATCAATAAAAATCCGGCCATTCGTTTGCGATTGTTTAACAAGGTAATTTTCGAGACGACGAAATCTCAACATCTTTCAACTTCGAAGCTCGTCAATCATATAACTCGTAAATTATTGATTTTTCATCATTTTGTTCATTTCTTTTTAGCGAATTTCACCGGCAAAATTTCACGGTTATTTGCATTTTCTTTATGTAACATACTGGTTCATTTTTTCCTGACATGATGCGTTGAGTAGAATTCAACGATTGCATCAAATCAAACTTCTTCGATTTATTGAAAAGCCAGCCTCTTTCCACTTCTCTATCCTCAACCCATTTCTTGCCTCAAGCCAGTTGCTGTACATGGTACGTTAATTAAAAAAAAAAATGGTGGAAAGGTGTAAGGTCTCGCGATATCATGTAAACTGAAAATTTTTCGATTTGTCGCGATAACATGAGTCAACTTCAATGAAATAATTCAAAAATGTTAAAAATAGATAGAATTGGTAGCATTGTAAAATAGATTAGTTTTTAAAAATGACTGAACATGACAGAGTGAGATGGGAGTATACATTAATGGTATGGATCGGAATTTAAAAGGTACGTAAGGTAGGTGGGAATTCCTTTAGAGCAGATCGATTTCAAAGGTGAGGTAACCTGATTTAACGTGAAGTGAATAAAAAATTAAGTTATTACGCCCCACGTGATTTTCAATGTACCTATGATTGAGAGGAAAAGGGAGAAATTATATCTTCACGAAAAAAAATTCTTCGTTCTCCCTTTTTAGTGCAAAGAAATATTATTGTGGCTGAAATTACTGGAAATTCAATTACCCGAATATTTATATCAATCTCGTTCACCTACCACCAATGGTAGCAGCGATATACTTGAAAAACCAAACTACAACCCCATTGAGCGCCATCCAAATGGGGTTTAGAGGAAGCTGTTACCATTCAATTTATTGCAATTTATTGCTCTTAATTTTTTAACCGAGGTGTTTTTCACGTAGATACGCTGGTAAGCGAGATATTGTCAAAAGAGAGCAAATTTTATAATATTTGCAATTTTAGGATTAATGAAACCTCAATAACTCAAATGTATGGGCCGTAGGAAAGAACTAATTTTTTTTAAATCCAAAGCCTTTTATTTTTGTATAAACTTTTTTCATTTACGATCATTGGTAGCAAGGTAATTGCATTCGAAAAAGGGTCACTTCCCCGACTTCCCCTCCCATTAAAAATTGGACCAGAGTAGAGACCTACAACATGATTTTTTAATCTCAAGGAGGGGTCCTCTACAGTATCCAAAAATGAAGTTTTCTTCCCTTTCGAAATATTGATGGGTCCATATGAGACGCACTTCAGTTCCAGGTCTCTAACTCTAGCTAATTCGCTTGAAAGACTGAAATTTTAATTCACAGCATATCATTCGACATAAAGATTAAAATGTCGACACTGGGAAATTTTTTCTATATTTTTATTTAAAATTAATAAAGTAATTAATATAAATATAATTATTTATATAATAAATCAATTTATAAATCAATTATTAATAGAAAAATAAATTAATATAAAAAGAATAATTCAATTTTAATTTTTTTTTAATAATAATATAAATAAAAATTATACAAAATTATAATAATACTGGGGACGTTCACCTTCTCTCAAAATGTAGGTCATTTTATTTGAAAAAAAATCACCACCACATCTTTACAAGAACAATCTTTAAAAAAATTTCAAACCATTTTCATAAACGGGCTTTGGCGCAATGAGGTGTTGAAAAAAAAAAACGAACAAAAAAGTTAAATATTTGCCAGATGACGACAAATGGTTTGAAACCCGAAGAACGAAGACCCTTTTTTCCGACATCTGCATTCCGAATTAGATATGTTTGTATCAAGCAACCCATAGGTAATAAAAAATTAAGTCAGATGGTAAAATACTTCTTCAAGTGTGGAAAAATCAATAGGTAACTTATTTTTTCAAATTGTACAAATAAATAAAGCTACGTATTTTTAAGAAACTTCATAATATGTTTCACTTTTCTATAAACTGCAAAAATTCCTTGTTCTCGCAACTATAGCTGCAATGGAAGCTTTTTTTTGGGAGGGAAAGGTAGAGAGGGGAGGGGAGAAATGAGAAACCAATAATATATATAAAAAACACACTTAAGTGATGATTTTTTTGTGGGGGGAGGGGAAGGAGAGATAGAAATGAATCGTGTTTCATTACATTTCATATAATGACTCCATTTCAATGTTGTGTAATTTTATTGTATTTGAAACAAGAAAAGGAGTAAAAAGTAAATGAATAAAAACAGAAAATGAAAAACATAATAACAGTTTTGAAATTGTCAGAAAATTATCAAAAATAATAACGACTGGGTACAAACTTACTCATACATAGACATCTACTAAAATTACAAAAAAAGTCATCAATTTGAATATTGAAATAATGGCTAAGCTACTGTCTACTTTTACTTCCCAAAAACCTTATATGCCCACTTAGTTCAGTTAAATTATGATTTTAACCGAGACTAATCGGGGACTAATATTTTTTTCCGGAAAGTTGTAACCAATAGTGTCCGTAACAACCCCTAACTTTTCGCAAAAAATCGTGCCTTTGCTTCTCTAAAATCTAGATTTTTACCCCAAAACCATTTTTTTGCCAATAACACGCGTTCTAATCTAGATACAGAAAAAAAGTCGAATTGAAAAATGAAGCTGATTAGATTTCCAACAAAAAATATTATTACATACTTTTTCCCAAGTTGATAAAATCGCGAGAAAAAGACCTTGGAACGTGCCACTTTCATTGCACATAGGGCCATGACGGGACGTTTGATATACACCACCGCGTTACGCTACTGTTCTGTATTCTCATCGTGTAAATGACTAGTAGGGTGGAAAAAATTTTAGTTTTTCTCGAAAATCAATTTAATATGCCTGTTGATAGTTGGAAAATCAATCCAAAGTATGTCCAAAAAATTTCAGCTTTCCAAGTGCAAGTTGATATGTATTAATACCCTGCATGGCTTTATAATTGGGCCCAAGTATGAAAATTTTATGATACTCCAAAAAAATTAGTTTTCGAAAATTTGAAAAATTTTTTTATAGCGAAGGGCGATGTATTATACAAATTTCAACTTTATCTGTCAACTCACCTCAGAACAAAAATCTCAAAAGCTCAACTTTGTGTGTCTAGAGTAGTATTCATCTTCATGTCTCACGTTCCTGACATCAAACATCGTGTCACACTATCGTAAACATTTCGTACCCTCTATGCTTTTTTAAGAGTAGAAAACGGGGTCCGAAATGTTGACCAATCACAAGCCTTCAAACTTGAAACTCATGTTTCTCGAAAAAGGCGAGTTTTTAGAAAAATTCTTGATAGCTAAAGTTGTAAAGTGTGAAATTCCTGATTGTCCTTTTGGCCTCTATTTTTCTTTATGACGCGCCTTTCGCAAAATATTTTATTTCATTTCTTCATTCTACCGCACTAGCAACGGGTTTAGCATAATCGTCTATTTCTTCATTCCCAGTAATTTACAAGTGCATTGGTACATTACATCAGTCAAGTACAAAAATTTAGGGTTTTGAGAATATATATAATTAAGCAGTTGATGATGGATGTTTAGTACTAGATATTGGACGGTTTGAAAATTTGTTTCGAATAGTTGTCAATGCGCTCAAAGGATCCGTTTGATCAATAATTTTTTGTTGACTGAATCAAGATTGGGCAGGATTAATAAACAGTGTTAAAAAGCAGTAATTTCTGCCGAATAAATCAAGGCTGATAATTCCAAAATCAAAAATTATTATTTTCCAAAGATTCAAACCTGATATTAATTTTTTTCGATAAATTCCCTCTCAATTTTGCAACTTCAATTCTGTTTGGGAGGTAACAACGATATTTCTTATATCCACTATGAATAAAATTCGGGTCTTGGAAATTATCCATGATACCTCACTTTCCGCCACCACTACAATTATAGTAAAAATATTTAAAAAAGCCTACCTCACAATCATTAACTAAATCCTAAATTCAAGAAAACAAAATCGAAGTCCAAATCACTCATAATTTTGCATTACCTAAATAAATTAAAAATTTTTCATTTACGAGTATTCATCGAAAACTCCACACGCGAAATTTCACCCAAAATCATAAAGCATTGCAAAAAATGCTCAATGAACAATTCGAAAAAATTCACAATAAATTATTACTAATCACTATACATCCAAGAAGGGAATGAGGGGAACAAGAAAAGCCAGTAAATTAACCTTATCATATACTTTCTCCTAATAACTGTCACATACGAGGAAAAAATCACTCTGTGTGGCAAGGCGACGCACTATTATCGTTTTTTAATGAAGTCAAAATTCAACTCAACACTATGTTCGCTCGAAAAGAGACAATTCATTTCCATTTATTTAATCAAACCTACCTTCACGGGCACACGTGTTTCTTTCAAATGAAATCGCCGCCGATCGAGGTGAAAAAATTACCATATCGGAAACGACTTCTTCAAGCTATGGCGGTTTCTCGGCAAAAGAAATTTTATTTTTGATTTCTTTGGACTCCGTGCCGCGCCGCGTTTGATGTAAATATTTAAACGATAATCGAGTGTTAATGCGTTGAAATAGGTTCGATGTCGAGTACCAAGCAGGGCGACCGATGGCTGATGCGAACTACTCGTGGGGAAATATTACGTGAAATCGCGTCGACAAATTAACCGCTTCCCTGTGGCCTTTCGGTATTACCCAGCGAGACATATCGCCTCTAAAAGCCAACCGAGTTTCGTATTAATCTAATGGCCATGAACGAAGAAGAAATGGCCACTGGATTCGATTATAAGTGAAAACCAACACGGGGTTGTTGCCAATTATCGCGATGTGAAGTCGTAACACGTTGCGTAAGTTGACTAGCTATTGTGACTGATAGGGGGGTAACAATGGTGTATTGCGAAATGCCCAACTACTTGGGTATTCGTTCGACTCGAAGAAATCAAGTATCAAACTTCCGTTAAGACTTTTATTCGACGAGATGGAAATAAAATATTCGATTATCGCGAATTCCTTCAACCTTCAACGCCGATAATAAAAGTGAGAAACGCAACCCCGCGTATGAAAACCATTACGGGGGCCTGCTGCGTATAGCTTCGAATACAATTTCCGTTTTTTACTACCGCCGCGACTACCAGATGTATTATGTTTTAAGAAACCGCGTGTTTTTTCAGCCATAATGCCCGACACTTCGGTATTAATCACCGGCATATACATACGAGATGATAATAGTGGACTTATGATGTTCGTAGTGCCTCGCGCATACCAACAGTCGCTATAATATTCCAACTTCATAAAGGTAAACCGGTTACTTCGACAAATAAATTACAAATGCGAGGAAAATATTATTCCCTAGTTTAAATAATATTCTGTTTGGATAATCGCAAATAATTCTTCGCGGTTTGCCGGTTCGACGATTTTTTTCGCGTTTTTCGATTTTAAATTAACTTCCAGCATACCGGGTTCGGATTTTTTTCCGCACTGAGAAGATGATTAGGTTGGCTGGCTTCTTCTTTACTTTTTCGGAATTTCAAATTCATAATCTCTAATAATATTCATTTTCATTTCAAGAGTTGTATCTCAAAATTAAACGAAAGTAAGAGAATTTAATGGTGGATTTGGGTTGAAAAATTAGCATTTCATTTAATGTAAAAATTACTTCGAAAATATAAAGCTCACTCGATTAGAGAAAAATCAATTCATTAAGGTAAAAGAAGTAATTTTAAAATGCATTTAGTACAAGTCATTTGAAGAAGGAAGTAGGCAGCCATGCCGCATTAATGGAGCTGAGTTTTTAACTGGAATTTGTTCAGGTTTATACCTTCATGCCTTTACAGTCCACACACAGCACCGAATCTCAAAACCAGTGTCACACACAGGTAGTTCTTTTCTTAGGGGAAGGGGAAGGGAGTGAGAAGTTTGCGTTTGAATATTATAATGAAATAGACCATAATTATGTACGCATACCAGGAACTTTATAGTAAATTTTTACCCCCACCATGCCCCTTCAAAACAAATTTTTTGCTAGCATTCCAAAAAAAAAGGGGGAAAACAACTTATAACAATTTAAAAAAAAGTGAAGTTGGAATATATAAGTAAAAATTTAAATTTTTCCATTTCGTGAGATTTTTAATTTTTAATCATTTATCACTCCTAGACAATTTCATTACTTCATTACCATATAATTAACAAAGAAGAAAGGTATATCTAGATCATATTTGATGAATATTTATTAAATATGATGAAATTTTACGGAATTCTATTAGCAAACTGACAAGATATACCCGATCAGAATCGTTAAATTTAATGAAATTTGCTATATTCCTACAATATAAAATACAGAGATTTGATATTTGATCAGAAAGGTATTGGATCTCATGTGATCCAACTTTATTGATTTGATCAAATTTGATGAATTTTGTCAAATTATAACTGGCCATTTCTTTTATCAAGTTTGACTATTTCTATTTTTGCTGGGTATGTAGTGTACACTGTACATACAAGAAATAAAGCTTTGAGGGTTTGAGCCCCAAACCTCACCTCCCCCCCCCATCTAAGAAACTAAATTTAGGATACGTAGCACCTTTTGTCCACAATTATCATATGAGTCCTGGAGCCTATACTTTTAGAATTTTAGCTATTTGAGGCTCCTCACGGCTTGCTAAAACTTTGACGATTCGCCTATTTGTATTGACTCAAATTCAACGACTCATATTCTGGTCAGCAAATAACCCCACATTCAAAGTTTTATCTTTTTAAGTTGATTTGCTGAGGAAATGTGGGCGATTTATGAAATTTCCTGTCATGCATGATTTCCCCTCAAAAAAACATTTTTTGGTCTACTCCCATTCAAACTTACTTGAGAGAATAAAATTGAAATATGCTAGTCATTTCGGTTCACTTTATCATATGACACTACTATTAAAATGTTCAATCATTTATTTACGCAAACCACATTTTGAGGACAATAATCCTTCCTTCTCCATTCCAACATGATAGGAGTATATGAAGGTGGATTTGACATCTTAATTTACATGAAAATTCAGTGGGTGTCTGTTAATGCTCTAAAAACGTATAAACCGCTGATTCGATAAAACTCATATTTCCATCGTATATTTGCGTTATATCCTAAAATATGCAAGATGAAAAAAATTTCGATACACTCAAAATGGTGGATCACTAAAATTTTAAAGGGAGCTGGAGGAGGGGAAAATGACTTCAAATTTTCGTTTTTAATTTTGAAGCAAAAAACGGTTTTTTGAGGAAATTTTGAGTTACAAAATATATTAAATCTTCCATATCTCTTCACCAAAATCGACCTAGAAAGGACAAACTTTGTATATAACGTTAGTTAGCGACCAAAATATAACTTTTTCAATTTGGATGAAAATGATTCCGAAATGGCAGATCATCAAGTTTTAAGAAAGGTTTGAAAAGGCTTGCTAAAATTTAAAAAATATATTCATTTCGCAAAATTCACGAACATTTTTTCATCACTTGATAAAGAATGTAGTTTGAACACAAAGTTCGTCAACAATTTTTTACAACTTTGATAGGTTTTTAGAGCCAAAAAACACCTACTTACATATGTGTTACAAATTAAGGAGAGGATGTGCAAAAAATATTTGTATCTATTTAAACATTACCGAAAACATAAATATGGGAACAAAAAAAAAAAGTAAAAAAAAAACATAAAATCTTATCAAGCCATATGTAAAAAGAAAATAATCAACAAACAACTCGATACATCTGTGAATAGTTTTTTTCGTATACAAAAAAAAAGAACCTTTATCACTAGATAAATGCTGCGTAAATGAGTATGATATTAAAAGTACTTTCGTTAGAAAACCCTCCCTATGGGGCACCATCATATTTTAATGAGTAAATTAAAATACTCGTTTTCAGACACGTGTTGATGGTATAAATGAAAAAATATTGAGTCTTACTATCAAAAAAATACGTTCAGGATATAGTCGTAATACGTCTAGCAAAATTATCAAATGCATCGTGATAAAGTGACAATAAAAATCTAATAATGAAATTTCATTCATAACATTCCTTTTTACTTTATGAAGTCAACACCGAATCAAACTTTAATGATCGAATTCGTGTCTCATTTTATTATAATTGAAAAGAATTTAATACTTCTCGCCTTCTAGTAATAATTGAGAAGAAAAAATAAATATTAAAGTGATATAAAAATAAAACGAAGAACTGGTTCCATCTCGTCTATGAAGCTACTTATAGGTTATTCATATTCGGGAGCATTATATCATTCAACAAGGTCACGAAGAAAAGATAGGAAAAGATTTCAATTCTAAGCATCGAATCTCCAATCTCCATATTTCGTAATAATTTAATGAAATAATCAGCTTAAATGTATTTTATAGGGGATTAGAATTAATATAATGATTTTACGCCGAACGTTTTCAAACCACGCAGAATGTAATATGATAAAGTCATTTATTCCTTGAAATAGAAAATTGAAAATAGATTAAAAAATATCAGATACCAAGCTTTAAATTTAAATGTCCGAAAATAGGCCTCAGAAAAATAATCAATTTACAATAAATCTGTGAACAGCGATACATCGTAACATGATAATGCAACAACAGAATTTGCTATCGACGCTGTTTTGGAAAATTATAATTTATAGATACCTAATCAAAACTGAGTATATTTAGTAAATTTTTTAATAATGTTCAATTAATTTTGGAAATAAAAGCTTGGAAGTTGGAAAAGTTTTAGTTTAATATTTTCATTTTGATAAGCTACCTATTAATATCATAATAATATTATAAGAAACGCCTTTTGATATCATAATAGTTAACGCACACTTGGTTCAATAACGCCACATCTCAAAAAAGGCATGTAAAAATTATAGGAAAGAGTACCTTTTTCCTATAATTTTTGGAGTAAAATGAGCTTATTTAGTGTATCTATCACAGTTTTACCGATTTACATTAATTTTTCCCAAAAATGTATGTAAAAAGAAGTGCTTTATTGAGATATGGCCTTTTTATAATTGCAAATTTTTTTGTTGAGATGTGGCGTTATTGAACCAAGTGTGCGATAACATTTTAAAGCGCTCATTTGGTTTTCTCTTTGGTTCTTTCTTCTTTGGACGACAAAGGAGATACATAAACAAAATAGAAGAGAGAAGAGCAGATCCAGATATTTCCTTTGTTTTTTTTAATAAAATTTGTGCAATGACCAAAATCGCAATTGTCTAAATATGTTAGAAATTTCTGGTCAAGTCCGAAATGGGTATTTTGTCATTAATAGGTATTTCTCAGGCGATAAAATCACATATGTAGGTAGCTAGGTACCGGAAATTGTGAACCTTACCCTGATAAGAGATATACACTTAATCACCGATTAAGTTTAGCTACACTCTAACTGCTTCTAATAAATTATTTTGATATAAATATAAATATTTCACGTTGATTTATAATAGCTAACACTACATTTGATGATACTTACTCAAATTCGCTATTGTTTTTCCAACACAAATCACTATTCACAAAATAATAATTACACATTCACTCGAAACTAAACACTCGCGATTACAAGCCACTCGAGGAACCCGCGATAAAACACGAAAAAAATTCGCGAACAAACAAATCGTAAATTGGCAAGCCGAGCCAAGAATATTGAGAAAAAAATCGATACGCGTTATTGAATCAACAAGTTCAAACAAATTTCACCGAACTCAACAAACGTACATACACGTACTACCAGCGCATAAACTAATTATCGGATAATATCGTTAAAACAGTAACGAAGCGTCGTAAATGGTACCATACGGATAGCGATAAGAAACGTACCGAGAACACGAACCCAAACCGAATATAACGCGTCGACTGCGGCAGCCGAAGTGAAGAAAGGCCCCACCGCCGCCCCCACCATAGTGACAGAAAACCGTTTTGAAACGTAATGTGTGCGTACATATACATTCATTTAGTATCACTACTGACATAATGTCATCATCTCTGAAACACGCACGTGAC
This sequence comes from Phenacoccus solenopsis, assembly GCA_009761765.1. Classification (NCBI taxonomy): domain Eukaryota; kingdom Metazoa; phylum Arthropoda; class Insecta; order Hemiptera; family Pseudococcidae; genus Phenacoccus; species Phenacoccus solenopsis. Next base: position 16,478,446 of record CM019753.1, read on the forward strand.
TTTTTTCCTGACGTAACGCTTTAACATTCCTCTCATTGTCGCGCAGAATGTACCCGTTTCGCGGCAACCACAACTAGTTAACAGGCAACACCAAATCAAATATTTATCTAGTGTTTGCAACCTGCAACAAATGTTTGACACTGAATTTTCATATGCTAAATACCATATTTAAATAGACATGTCCGGTACTCGGTTTTAAGAATGATGAATGAAATTTCACTCAACAACATCATAAGCCTAAGATGGAAAGTACAGAAGCCGAAAAGGGATTACATTTCCTTCAATTTTTAAATGCCTATACAATATTGTCGGGTATCACGATTATGTAAAGCTTTTTGAACGTTTGGGATGTTTGGAATTACAATTTGTATGCACATACGTGATTATCACTAGTTCACTACAACGGCTAGATCAAATAATAAATACTATCATTCAACACACCTGAATGCCTACTCAAAACAAAGTAAGGAAATGAAAATCAGATTCAAACAGGGAGACTGAAATTGGCTTCAACGCTTACGCAAAAATTGATCAGCTGATCAACGATTTTGCGCATGCGTAGAAGTAAGGATAAGCTAAGTTTGTTTTAGTTCACCAGCTTTTTCAGTTTAGTTAATTTTCAACAAAAAAAAAATAGATAAATAAGGCCCTATGAAGTTCAATTCGAAATACATCAGTGAACTGAGCAAAAGTATACATACATGGAAGATATAAGTGAAACTCTGAGAAAGTAAATTTAAATTCGGTTCGAAAAGAAGTCAAAGTAGGCTATACCTGAATTTAAAGTTTTAATGAGTGAACTTCTCCAATAGATGCCAACATCGCGAGCTTCCAATTCATTTTATCTCAAATTTTGTCGAACAGTGGCAGTCTATAGTATACATGCTGTACTTATAATTTAGTCCACCAATCTAAATTTAATTTAGGTATGTATTTCAAAATAGATACCTAATACTTTCTGCAAGAAGCCACGTCAGCAGTTTTTATAATGAAAACTTAATTTTACATAAACACTCGTATAGGTAATAGGTATTAGTGTTTACACTGTTCACCTAATACAATAAATTCATCAAGTTTGAAGTTCGCATAACACGCTACACATAACATCATTTAGAAAACCCGCATACTCACGATTCTCTTTGTGAAAATGTTTTTCATCGAACATCGATGGGTGCCGAATGATATACCGATGTTTACAATAATAAAGAAATTTATCGTTAGTAAATTGCAGCTGCTGCGTACGTAGAATTTTCACCCCGCTATTATCCCATAGAAAAACGATAATGGTTTTCGAACGGTAAATCATTCCTTATTCGGGGGCTACCGCAATTTTTTCACAGTTCATTCAAGTAATTACATAATAGCTCACTCTACAGTTAGGACCATTAGAATGTCGCTGCAAGTTCCTTGATCTCATAGCGACATTCAACTTGAGCTAACGAAACAGCTAATTAACTTAGCTGTAATGTATGAAGCACGAATATAATTAACTGTTACGGATGTTTTAGGTCTTAGTAGACATAACCGGCGATACCCCTGACAAAGAAATACAATAATCGGACTTTTATCGGTACTAAATGGATTCTTTTGTGAGTTCAGTTACTTTAACTCTTGGTTTAAAAATTGACGTTTGGATAATAGATGATTCCGGTACCGAACGTAGACGAGAATCTCAGACTATACCCAGTCTATTGTTATGAATATGATGAAACGAGCGTTGTCGACAACAGGTGCATGCATCGTGTAATATTGTCTAGTCTTATACGAGTATACAGATAAATTCATTCATTATCACTGATATCACTCATGGAGAAGTATTACTTAAATAATCAATATGCATAAAAATAAGCTCTGGCTCTCATTTCTTATTTATTTATTTATTTGTTTATTCATCTATTTATTTATTAAAGTATATTATTATTGTTATTTTTTATTGTAAATGATCGATTCGATTCATAAATAAATACTTTATGATTCAAGTAGGATGAATCACGCGGTATTTTTTTTTTTCAAATTGGTATGAGTGCATTATTATATTCAAATCCATCTACCATTACATACATACCTATAAGTAACAAATTGTACTCACCTCTTCTAGTGACATGTACACTCAATTGAAATAATTTCATTCAATTCTTTATTTTACAAAATACAATACGTATGTAGGTATGAAAATGGTAAAGGTAATGAAACACAGATGTAAAATTGTTGAAATTTTTTCTTATACTATCAAGAATCTAATTTTCTTTCAAGATTTTCTTTGACAGCGACCATAAAATCATCAGTGTTAAGATACATACTATCTTTTACATTAGGCAGGCCATGGATACAAGCTGCCAAATCTTTCGTCATCTTTCCAGAATCCACACAGTCTACACAAGCTGATTCTAATAAGTTGGAAAATCTATAAACATAATATGAATACATCATTAACTTGAAATCAGCTCTCTTTACAAAGTTATCTAATTTAATTTAGAAAAAAAAAACCACTAAAACTTATTTTTAAATTTTATTTTAGGATTTGAATTCCAAGCCCTAGCCCTAGAACATTTCCCTAAAAATTCACTTTTGTTGTTAAATCCTATTTATCAGCTTGTTATTTACTCTTTTTGTTGGTATTAATTCAAAGAAATTCGTAGTATTTCGTTGATAATTTTATCGAAGTTCTGCATCGTGACGTAACAATATATATGATATATATTTTCAATAGTAGGTATTTGAAACATATGATGATAAAGTATAGTATATATATTCGTATTTGACTAGCTTGTGTTGTAAATTTCCATTAAGTCAAGCTAATAAGATATACTGAGTGAATAAGAAATATTATAAAAAGAACACAATGTTGTCAGCCATGTTAGGCTAGCTTTGACTAACAAATAATGAAAAAAAAAATCAATACATTTTTTCGTTAATTACCTATCCAAATCATTGTTAGAATCTAATTTCGCTCGATGCTTTAATCCTCCAGTCCAAGCAAATATTGATGCTATGGGATTGGTAGATGTAGGAAGACCCTTTTGATATTGCCTGAAAAGTTAATATATGTACCATCTTTAGTCGCAATAAAATAATTTTTTAAATTGGAAATAAAAATTACAACTTTATAAAATAAATGTCCCAGGGTCAGATTAAGAAAGTCAATAGGACCCAAGTTTTCAAGACATTTACGAGAGAACATTTACAAAAAATGAAAAAAGTTTGGCAGGTTTCACAAAATAAAAGTTGCAATACTTATAATATTCCTTTTTTATTTACACGCCTATTGACTAATACCAGGTATGGTCACCTTTTTTTTGAGCGCTGTGTTTTTTTTGCTCGCGTTTGTAAGTAAAATTTTTATATCTACTATCTCCATATTATTTAATTCAAATTGTTAAAAAAATTTTGTTTTTAGTTTTCATATTTGTAAATTTAATTACTTTTGTGTTCCTCCCACAAAAAATTGGCTCTACGGTCGAAAAAACCAAAGTCCGTCTATGAACTCACCTATAATGTCTAGTGACTGTTCCATGAGCGGCTTCAGACTCAATTGTCTTGCCATCTGGACATACTAATATCGATGTCATTAAACCTAACGAACCTGAATAAATTTCCAAAAAAAATACGAGTTCAATTTCGGGATTACAATCGCATATAAAATAGGTGGCAACTTTTTAAAATACCATATCCTTGTGCAACAATATCAGACTGTACGTCACCATCGTAATTTTTGCATGCCCAAATAAAACCACCATTGCTTTTCAAAGTTTGAGCCACCATATCGTCGATTAATCTATGTTCATACCATATTTTATTTTCTTCGAATTTTACTTTGTATTCTCTGAAAAAGAATAGATAAAAAAATGGCGCAATTCTGTTGGTCAAGTATTTATAATTCATGAAGCACTTTGAACGATGAATTACGGAATAACCAATCTAGTATGATAATATTTTTGATAAGATCTTAAGAATTTGCTGCAGTCCGATAAATATATTTAATTCATCATCCACATATCGTAAAATTAATCGGATTGGAATAAATTTAAAAATTATGAGATCTTAATATTTGAAAATCTATAACCTTTCATAAATTTCTTGAAAAATATCCTTGAATTTTCCATCGTATTTCTTTAATATTGTATTCTTTGTTGATAGATATAAAGGCCATTTCTTTTGCAATGCTAACTAAGTAAATAAATGTATAAATCAATGAACACTTCGTGAGGGCGGAGATAATAAAATGAGTAATATATGTATTTAAATACCTGGAAACTCGAATGGGCAAAGTCACTAATCGATTCATCGGTATTATACATGGCTAATGCTACACCGGGAGATTTGAAATCAAATACAGTGTACTTTTCCACTTCACCGGATTCACTGGTGTATACCAACTCGACCTGTAAAAAATTATCAAGTAAATCAGCTACACGATGATTACTGGAATTGAAGCTCGTGTGATGACATTGTAATTCTTACTTTGCCTGGTTTTTTCACTACATAATCTGTAGCTTTGTACTGATCTCCGTGAGCATGTCTTCCCACCACAATAGCTTTCGTCCAGCCAGGAACCAATTTCGGAATAGTTTTGCATATGATAGGTTCTCTAAATACTGTACCACCTAATATATTTCTAATTGTGCCATTAGGACTGAGCCACATTTTTTTTAAGTTGAATTCTAACAGATTTAATGATGTTATTTTGAGGATAAAAAATAGAATAATACATAAAATAATACTGTTTTGAGAATACCTTTCACTCGAGCTTCATCAGGTGTTATTGTAGCACATTTTATTCCAACGTTGTATTTTTTAATAGCTAATGCCGCATCAATTGTTATTTGATCATTAGTGGCATCTCTGTTAGGCAATCCTAAATCATAATATAATGCATCTACCTAGAAAAATATAGTCATTATATAAATATTATTTTTATGCAAAAATATTAAAAAATTTACATATAGTGTATGTTATGTAAAACAAAAAATTACTTTAACGTAAGGAAAAATTAATAATTCTTTGATTTTTGACCAAATAATTCTGGTCATTTCATCGCCATCCATTTCAACAACGGAATTTTCGACATTGATCCTTTTGAAAGCTTTGGTTCCATCTGAAACATACATTTATAATAGGAGAGTAACAAACATAAAAATCGTGTTTTGTTCATTTGGATGATAATATTCATTGAGCTGACAAGGATACTCACAGTGTTTGGTGTTTACGTTGATAATAGATGAATATGAATTTAGCACAAAAGCAGGCCTTATTTTCAGCACCATGATGAAAATTATTTAATTTATATTGAAATAGCTTCACTCTGCATTAAAAATGAATTCTATCTGCATTTTAAAAGCACACGAAAAGTGTTATGCTGATAACCGCTGAGACGTTATCAGTAGATGTTTATTCGGATAATTTCGGAAGTAGTCGTCACTAGTCGTATTTCTGATTGATCATATCAAATAACAATTAATTTTTACAAAAATGAGAGATACAGTTCAATCAATTTCATTCAGATCCATTTTATTAGGAAAAATAACTCACAGTTCAGCTGTTTAGTTACATATTTTATCACAGTTATTTTTTAAGCTTTTAACATGATTCATGAATTAATTTATAAATTTTTAATGTCAAAAAGCATAGTGAAAATAAAAACTAACAAGTAGAAGCAGTTAAATAAATAGTGAAAATCATTAATAAAAATATTTATAATAATCTTATAAGTAAAAATATAGGTACGCATATAGCAATCACATTCACAAAACTCAAACATTCACTTAGACTGATAAAGTAACTGATGAACAGTCATTGGTGCAAGGATCCTTTGCAATGATGAGGTGCTCAAGCCCTCAGCCATCTCGTCACTAGAGGGAGAGCACAAACCAAACCCTGAAGAGGGTTAGCCTTTTATTTTTGTTAGTTGGTACTTTTGTATTTTACACAAAATTTTACCACGGGACATAAATTTTTCTAAAGGGGCTGAGCCTCCAGCCTATAGGCCTGGGGATGCCCTTTGAAATGAAACCTCCCTCCTTAATAAAAAACGTATGAAATATTCGAACTCGCAAACCTGAAATATTTTCGGTTTTATCTGAATTTAATTTATTATAGTTAACACCTAGCGCAAAAATATTTTTTTCTGATAATTTTTACTCTCTTCGATAAGGTACAAATTACAATTCGTAAGTTGAACTTTTTTTTTAGAATTGCTGATGAATTTCATGAACATTGAATTCATTTCAACCGTTTCATATTTGAACAAAAAGTAAGAATTAAAATTAATGATATCATAAAATATTAACACCCTTAAATCACTAGTGAGAAGTTGCTTCTCATCACGGTAGGGTCACCGCAAATCTGCAGTGAAAAGAAATTAAACAATAAATATCAAAATAAAATGAAAAACAATTTAAGATGTCTTCGTTTTTTCTTCTTCGATAAACTTTTTCGCCGTTGAGCTTTCATTATATTCAAAACCTAGAAAACCACAATCAACAAATATATTTCGAGGCAACAATATTCACACATACTATTTCCAAAATTTGCGTAACAAAACCTACCGGCGTTTTTGATCGCTTGTTCAGTTTTACGTTTCACCATTAATTCGGTAACTAAACGATTTTCTAATTTAATTCGATCCGATAATTTATGAGGTACGTCGGGAATCAACCATTGGGCTCCAGTTTTAATGATAAATACAACATTCTATGAAAATTAACATTGAATCATCAGCTACTTGTGATGAATACGCTAGCTTGACTTATTAACAACGTCTAATAAGGCTTTACTTACTTGAAAAATGATAATAAAAAGAAGCTTAGAGACTAATATTTGCCAATATACGACCGTTCGTTTATATTTTTTGGGGAGTTCTACTGACGGTGGTTCGCGGTATGCATAGTAGCTATGGAAATTAAAAAGAATATAATCATAATCATTATAAATTTATAACGAATGCAATAATAAATTACAAATTTACTATTGAAGAAAAAAACATACTAGCAAAGCGATACATTTGTTGACGTATACAAAGGAGCCGTTTTCTCCGGAAGATCAGTTGTATTGAACTCTGATAATGAGAATTTCAAAAAATCTTCAGAATGGTGTAATAGCCTATAAATAAGCTTAGGTATGAAATTCGATGAAAATGCTATTATTGCTGCCTGCAAAGAATTTAAATTATTCTTATTAATATTTGTAACCTCAAGAAGAACTATTTTACATCTCGAACTTGAAAATGTTCGCACTTACATTAGATACTACCGCGATTTTACCGATTACATCCAATATCCTATACCACACACCTATATTAGGTACTCGATGGGGAACTGGTCGTCGGTAATACTTGAGAATTTTTTTCGCGTCTAATCTCAATTCGAAAACATTATTCAGCAAAGCGAATAAAGGTGCCAGCGGAAATGCAGACGCAAATAATGTAACGAACCCGAATTGAATAACTGTAACAATTGTGTAAGTGTGTGCATGCAAAGGTTAATCATCACAACTGTTTATAAATTTACCTATTTCCAGATATTCCCAAAATAATCCTTCCGATCCCCACTCCAATAATTTATAATCTTCGGTCCACTGTTTTTTAGGACAGACAACAAGTTCTTCTTTTTCATTATTTTCGCAACTTTTTCTTAACGTATATTTGTTAAACCATTTCCATAAAATTCTAATACAGAAATGAAAATTCTTAATTTACGTAATAAACGATTAAATTTTTTTTAAATATTAAAAATACGTAAGTACTAACGGGGTAACTATTTCCAAAATGCTGTTGAAAATTTGTTGTCCTACCATAATAATAGCCAATTGAATACTGAGTTCGATCAAACATCCTCCAGGGCTACACTATAATATTAATATTATACGAGTAAATAATTTATATCGATAAAAATGAAATAAATTCTTCAGCTAATAATATACTCACTCTTCTTGTCTAAATTCAAATATACGGTTATATTTCGAAGGATATCCGACAAATTTCCCCTTTAAGTACGCGATATACATTAAAGCAGAATAGTAGTTGACAAATTGAAAAATATACATTTTAATCGATAAGGAATTTTCAAATTCCGTCTGAGTTCTCGGTAATTCTAAATTGGTCAAATAAATAGCCACTTTATTGTAAATCTAAAACAAAAAATACATTCATGATAGAAAATATTCCTTAATCGAGCCCAATGATTACATCAATTCACGAAAAATTACCATATTCAAAACCATGATAGAAATCAAATTCAAAGTGGCAGCAGTAGAGGGAATGACTAGATAAGAGTAAGGTTTAATCCAAGGAGAATAATTTACCCAGGTGTCTGCTTGGTTCATCCACATTCTATACAATACAATGCTAAATACGACGCCGATTACTATCAAAATCTAAAATAAGCAAATTCTAAATCATTATCTAAAACCCACGTAATATACAGATCAATATCAAAGCTATATTTATACTCACAAAAACTATAACAACAGTATAACTATAAATTACTATAGGTAATTTGTAGAACCAAAATGACAACACTACTTCTGGTTCGCCCGTTGAAGCATTAATCTTTCGCTTTTTAGACCCCTCTAATTTGGCAGTATATTGCGGACGCGGATGTTCTGTGTGAGTAGTATAATCTGTTAAGCCCCAACGATGTGATAATACGGCAGCGTGACGCTTCCATAGTTCCAAAAAAAATGTCGCTATATAAAGAAATACCCATCAGTTCATTTACAAAAACTAGCATGATTCTAAAAGGAAGAATAATCATCCCAACTAATCTACGGTAAAGAGAAAAAGCAAAAGCGTACTACGATATCAAAATAACAATAAGAAATCATAAGCTTACCCCAGACCGACATCAAGAAAGCAAACACTACGGTAAAGTCGTTATCAAACAGGTGGGTAATTTTGGCATGCACACAGGTATCAGATAATTTCCAGTAATCGCATTTTTTGTCGCAAAGTGGGCACATGGTATAATTATTGGCTTTGTTACATATATCAGCGCTAAACAAAATTACCAAGCTTACTACACAGAAATTATAATTCATAAAATAATAGTAATGAAAATACAAACGAATTTTCAACATGAGAGGATTAGGGAGATAAATGGTTTTAAACATCTTTAAAAGCCGACTTAGCTAGCTCGTGAAAATTTTCATGTAATAAATTTCGATCTGATAAAAGCTTCTGAAACCCGAAAATAAAAAAATTACTAATGATTTAATTTCAATTTCAAATAACCAATCAGTAAGAGGATAAACAAAATACCGCATAATACATAAATACTTGTACCAATAAATGCAATTCCATTAAGTAGCAAAAAGTGCAAACCCCAATGAACAAATAACAATGTACATACAGTCAGTAAATCTAGGCCATAATTATAAGGATTGTTTACTGGACAAATTCCTAAAAAATATTTATTTCGATCAATATGTAAATATTGGCAGCACTAACGGTGATGTGCGTACTCCACGGGGCGGGGGGGCGGGGTTCGAACACCCCAAAAAACTTTTTCCTTTCTATATTTTCTTGGAGTTTGATCGTATGGCAAAAATATTTCAGTGTAATTTTATTTTACGGTAAATTTCTTACAACTTCTATTTGAAATTTTTTTTTTATGACCTATAAGCGAGTTAGGGGCTCCATTTCATCTAATTCGATTATGCTAATAAAAAATGCATATAAAATGAGTAATGACTGCATGCCAATCCAATCATGACCCCATGGGAGTTTCAGCCCCCTCACCTCACACTCAAACACATACCTACCTGAATATGAATATTTTCATGCGATAAAATGCGGTCAATGTACAACATAATTCATTTATTATGTCTTCATGACTCAAATAATAATAGGGACGTAGCAAGGAGAGGGTAGGGGGAGCCTCCCCCAATAATTTTACAAATTTGGTAAACATATTCGAAGTAACGCAGAAAATTACAAAGTGGAAGGATCACATGCCAGCTTCACTGTAGCGGGCACGTCAGAAAATTACATTTGTGATTCTGGTAGTTCTTAATTAAAATGTATAATAAATTAGTTTTGTTATCAATAACATTTTCAGCGTATTTTGCATTTTCTATTTTTTTTTAATCAATTTATACAGCGATTCTTCAAGTTATGATGATAGACGGAACCAATTGAATGACTTTTTTTTTAATATATCTCAAAAACATATTGTATTTTAGTTATGTAGTCCTTTTCGTTCGGTCGTATTGGTTGAACATGGAGGTATGTGGGTAAAATCTGTGATGATTTCACTACAAAAAAGTCTTGAAAGGATTTTGCCTATTTCGAATATTGAAGGAGCTGCAAATGTCAGAAAAAGGAGTTATTTGCGGCCATAGTCACAACTTATTTTATATGTATTTTTCATTCGCATATATAATCTAATATAGCATAATTGAAACAGTTATAGTAGAGCCTTTTGAGTACCGAATTTCAAACGTTTCCAACTCTTCACCAATGAGTCATAAGAAAATAATGTTCATATGAAAGTTGTACGAAATTTAGGGTAAAACAAAATTTATTAAATTATGTTTGTCCTATGATCAAAACCTCAGGAGATACAGCGAAAAAACCCGTTTTTGGAGGGTTCGACCATTCCTCCTGAGGAATATGTGCACTAAATAGAAATAATGACTTTTAGTTAATCTCTACATATTTGTAAAAAAATCTTTACGAAGAATTTTTCCAGTAAAAAAATGTGACTGATTTTCATCCACCGCAAATAAAATAGGGCAACAATAACACAAATAGAGTACTTTAGACCAAATACTTCAAACACATATTTCCAGTACCATTTACTATCTTTTATAATTTACCTAAACTGGTCTCCGGATAAAGTGATATATCCATATAAAAATACCATCAATCCGAAAATCGAAGCTGGTATAAGAAGATGAGTATAAAATCCTAACCAGGCGAAATAAAAAGCGTACTTGACGCCTAAATAATCTTTAATTTCATCTATGGGTTGTAGCTTAATCCAAGATCTAGTGTCAGCCCACTCAACACGAAGTAAATTACGTAAAGTGCCTTCTTGTCGATAACCACCCTGCAATCATAAGACCATTACTGAAAAATGAAATTTTTAGACACGACATTTCGAAAAAAAAATCTTACATCATGCAAAGGATAAGCAGCTTTATAGACATCTTCTTCAATCAACGGTATTATACCAATTCTACATGGATCATTTGCATCTTTACTCCAGTTTATTCTACTCAGAATATAATCAATCACAAGGACGCGAACAGAATAATTGAAAAATTCCGGATCATTTTCGTCGAATCTAAATTAAAATTTCATTAATACGAAGATATCGTGTCGATGAATTAATAATAAAGGTGTTGTGAAAAACGAAGGTATTTACAAATAGAATTTGTCTCTGCTGTACTCAGCGTACAAAACGTCCTTGTCTTGGTAACTTTTTTTCGGATCGATAGAAATGAAAGCACGAATAGTCCGTTTACATAAAGTTTTCACTTCTGATACTATATTGAATTGCGAAGCAGTAGCCGGTTTGTCTTCTTCAATCTTGAAAACATGATGGTTTAGAAAAACGAAGGCGTGAAAAATAAACATGTTAGAAAATATACTCACCCATTTCATGGGCATTTTAATTTTAAGCGCTTCGCAATTTTTTCTGAGTACATGACGAGGTGCGTGAATTTTAACGAAGGTTAAACAACCGATTGTTTCTTTCTCAAGTACAAGTCCTTCTTCCACGAGAGATTTTTCGAAAATAGTTCTTATTTTCTCTTTATTTTCTTCTTGTACTAAACAGTGCTCGACATTTTTAGGAATACCTCCGTAAACTAAAACGAAGTCGACCGGATTTTGAGACTCTGTTTGTTTCGCATCAGTTATCTACACAGAAGCCAAGATTAATCCACTGTTTCATTCTTGCACTGAGCAACATATAGATAACATGTAATAAAAAAAATTCAAGAGCATTACTTTTTGTATGTTGGTGGAATGTGTGTTAGTTTCTTCGTCGTAGGTGTACAAAACATTGTATTCTGCCATGGTCATAGCATCCACAAAGTGTTCCGAATTAATAGAGCTGTCATCGCTATCGACTTTCTCCATAAAGAATTCGCCAATGAACTATAACGATTTAACGAACGAAATTAATAGCTAAATATTTACCTGGGATAAATGATGTTAAACACTCTACAATCTAAGTGGAAAATCGATAATTTTAAACATCATTTCTTCAAATAGAGATAGAAGTTAATAACAATTTTACATTGATAAGAGAATATGAAAAACATTATGAAATACAAATTATCAGTAATTAAGTGGAATAATTTTAAAATGACTGTACTTACCCGCGGCTACATGACGTTTAGGGGCAAGCATGTAGCTGCATGACCTCACCGCAGCGGATGTAATGAACAAAATCATAAAAAAATTAACGTTGATCGAAGTGTTGGAAAATTGGTGTTTCATTTGATGCGTGTGCGTGATAACAAGTTCTAGCAAGACTCGAGAGAATTAGAGAAACCGTAAACACATTCATAAACTTGACAAAGCGGAGGAACGGGTAGGCACTACGCAGGTACGGATGGCATAATATCAAGGTCAAAATTGAAACGAAAAACAAGAATTTCACTGGAATTTTGTTTATGATACCTAATTATTTTCTTAACAACTTATGATTAATTTAATATAGTGTTCTATAATGGCGCTACTAAGTAGAAAGAACTTTCCGTCAGGGGAAATTAAAAGTATGCTGGCCTACTTCTTTCATCGATTGTTTTTTTAATGATTCCTAAAATATATTTTGCATTAAAATTACCGATCATACAAATCTGCGCCCTGAGGGAATTCTCTCTACTTTCCTGCGAATATTTATTTATGTGTCACCGATTAATCGAAACTGGATTTATTCATTTCGTATCATAACTCCTATCAAATTATTGGGATAAATTTATAATTTAATATATGTAAAAACAAAGAAGTATGAACCTATAGATATTATCATATATCTAGTTACCTACTCAATATTCGTGTGCTTACAAGTTCGTGATGTTTTAGTCGATTGATCTTAAAACTGAAAATGATTTTGAAACTCTAAAAGGAAATAGGATAAGAATTAATTCAATTTCAAAATTAAGGCTCTTTGTAAATGTTAATATATCTTACACCCACCTTCTAAAATTTTTATGTCTTATTATATAGTTTACTTGTTCTCGAAAAACTAAAATGAGACTAAAATTAAATGTGAACAGACAATTTTTTTATGCACTTGCCTATAATCGTAAGAGATTAGGTACATATTGCAATGGTAATTTGAATTTTTCAGACATCCTCCCAAAAAAGTTCTAAATAAAAGTAAAATAAATAAATTAAAAAAAAAATCACAGCTCGTATATTGATTGAATCATGAATAAACAATAAATTTTTGGTCGAAAAAAATTTTTATCTTGAACACAAAATCTTTTAATAATTATAAGCTTTGCAAACACAAAATAAAAAAATTAGCATAATGATTCTAAAAAATAAAAAATAAACACAAACAGCATTAAGTGGAATACACCGATGAAATTAATTTCCTTAAAATTACGCAACTTAAAAATATGTATTCACTATTCAATCTTAAGGTATGTTGATGAAATTTTAATTAATAGGCTGAAATTATAACCTATAGATTTGTATAATAATCAAGCCGAAGCCTTGTTTATAATAGGGAGGACCGTAAAAACATCTTTTTCAAATTTTTACGACGAGATTTATTTTATTTTTTAGCCATATCCCTTTAAAATGATAAAAAAAAATCGCCAATCAGACTGAAGTTTTGATATTTTCCCACAAGTCAAGTATCATGATAGCAAGGTGATTGAAAAATGATCTTTTTATGCTCTAATTTTGGTAGAATTTGAATTTAGTACTCCTTTTATGTTTCGTTCTGAAAATATATGCCTAAATTTTGATCCTTCATCCACTTTGAGATCTTTTAGCTCGCCTGATGTGAATGCCGGGTGAGTGATGAAAATTAAGAAAATACAACAATAAAGTGTATATATCATAGGTATTAAAATTTTATAAAAAATGCATCATCAGAGTATAATTTTCTCAATTTAACCCCATATTCTGATGCTTGTCTTTTAGGAATGCGATGGTAAACTTCTAGTCTCATCGCGCGATCTAGAAAGTAAAATTTATCTCAAGTCATTTTGAGGGAATATTTCCAAGAAATTGCTAGGTATATGTGTCATGAAACATTCAAACAGATGTTTTGTCGGCTCACCCTATAGGTACTGTTCATTTTTTGTATCTAATCATATGGATTGTACTCCTTTAATACACCCTTAACTCTTGAAATAAAACTATTTATTGCAGGAACCTTCACTTCTGAATTAAATAAATATTTACGACAAACAGGACATGATTCTTTGATACTCTTCCATTCTTTAATGCATTTAGAGCAGAAGCAATGCTCGCATTCAGTTATAGAAGCCTAAACATTTTTGAGTAAAAGCATAAATAAAAGTACACTAAATATGTACAAAGCAATATCGTATAAAAATATGGTCAAACATAAAACGTAAGACCACATCCACTCACATCTTGGACAATGTCATGGCAAATGGAGCAATGAAATTCGTCTTCCATGATAAACAATATTTGCTCTTCGATTCGTTTTTTTTTTGAAAATGTTTTTTCCGAGTTTACTGAACTCATTTCACTTGGTTGAACGGATTTCGCTAGACTAGGTCTTGCGACCTTGGTGACTAATATTAAACATATGTAAAAAAATAATGCATTAATGAATGTATAAGCAATTGAACTTTATTACAATATGCATGATAATAAAATAATTTTATTCCTATAATAAATACCTATACCTGTGGTGTACCTACCTGTAGGTTTCATGATTGTATTAGAAACTCGTCTCCTCTCTGGTGTCATTCTATGATGGTTATTACATATTTGGTTTACTTTACTTTCAAAGTCCTCGACTATATATCTCACATTCTCAAAACGTTCGCATGGCTCCCACGTATTCGATTCGCAAAATCGCCTCCATTTCACTAAGTATCTTACTTTACCGCCTACGTTTCTTCTATCTAAAATTTTGTCTATTTCCCAAGACTGTATTTTCCCGAAACTACTCATATTTGTTAGAACTTTGCACAAAAGGAATTAAAAAAAAAATATTAGCTGTTTTAAATATTTTAACGAAAATAAACATAAAATTTATAAAAAAGATACACTATTTTGTGGGTGATGTTATTCCACTGCTATGATTTTAGAGAACATACTAATACACGCATTGATAAATGAATTAATGTATTGTCATTCTATTTGTTATCTTTTACTTCCATTATCTTGATAGAAGATTCGCGATAAGGGATTTTATAATGATTTTAACTTCATTTTAATATAATTTCTCTGCTCTTATTATGTAACTGAAACATAGTTTTCCTCTGCGTTCTCAAAAAAGATTCACGCAGGCGTCAGATTGCGAAGCATTAATTTTTTTTTTTTTTAAATTGTAGATGATTAGTTACGGTTATCAAAAAATTCAGCAGCATGTTGAAGAAATTTAAGTCTTCTAGGTTAATGTTTATTGTTCCCAAATTAGGGTTAACTTTTAAAAATTAATTTTTTTTAAAAAACTTCAAAAATTCTCAAGTTCAATTATTAAATTTTTCGAAGAGAACTTCGCTATTGCTATCGCTTCTTATTTTTGTATGTTTATTTAGGTTATTAAGTCCTCATACGTAGGTATGAAATCCAAGTTTCGAAAATATTATAACCATACCCATACCTAGGAATTAATTTAAACATAAAATATAGCATAAATAATATAATAATGAATAAATTTTTAAAGAACACATTACTTTTATATCCAATTGAGATCATCAATAAACAAATTTTTAGTTAAGAAACACTTTTCTCAAATAGGTTTACCTATCATGTCTTATAAAACACAGAATAAGAAAAATATAAATTTAAAAAAAATTACAATTCCAAAAATAAAAATAAAAACATAAGCATTTTATGTAGATAGACTAGAATGATATAATAAAAGTTCTTGAAATATCAGAAAGTAATAAATTTTGATACTCTGTGAAATTAATTATTAATAAAGCTACAGACTCACTGTTTAATTAAGTATATATAGAGGCCTTATATTATTGATTGAAAAAAATGTGTAGTTTTTATTTATTTATTACACTATTAACTTTTGAAATGAGATTATCTAATACTGGAATTTTGATTTCTGGCTTAGATAAACTTTCACGACATATCGGACATGAATCACTGTTATTCTTCCATTCCTTGATGCATTTATCACAGAAGAAATGCTTGCATTCAGTTACAGAAGCCTAAACATATAAAAATAATATTTTATGTTTTAAAATAAAAATAAATACTTATACCTAATCCATTAAATTCAATAAAACGATATTGTAAAACGTAGTGAGATCACTTATCAATTATCAATAAATCAATTCTCACTTCTTGAACGATCTCATAGCATATACTGCAGCTGAGTTCATCTTCCATAATATTTAATATTTGTTTCTTGATCTGCTTACCCTCCGAGGAAATTATTTTTTTAATACCTAATAAGTATGTACACAAATGAGTAGTAAAGCAATGAATAAAGAAAAAATTGCAAGTTACGACAATATATGCGTATCTTTTACTGATAAAAACGCGGAATTGACACGATGACTATTTTCCAAGCTAACCATTGCGCTTATTGACTCTTGAGTCTCGACTTTGTTTTCTTTTCGCGCGAAAAATGTATGAGTAAATCTTGATTACTGGTTAGTTTGGAAAAATAGTCTCCCTTACCGCATAGGAGCTATATTTATCAGTTGGAATGGTAATAAAATTATACATAGGTATATAGTTATTGCGAAGTAGATAATTATATACTAGTTAGGTATTAGGTATATTAGTTACCTGTATGTTTTACAGTATGAGCAAAAACTTGTTCTCCCCCTTGCTGTCAATTTCGATCTTGAGCTGAATTTATTTTCAAAATCATCGATTTGTTTCACATTTTGAAAATATTCAAAAGGTTCCCACGAATTCCTTTTATTAGAATGCTTCCATTTAACTAAATATCTCACTTTACCACAGACAATTTTCTTGTCCAAAATTTCGTCAATATCGTGAGAATATATGTTTTTAAGCACATGACAGGGCATTTCGGTACAATTTCTACGTGTATCTTTCTTTACAAGAATATTTTTTTTTAAATTAATAGCTTTTTTATGCACAATTGCACACTACCAGAGATGAAAATTAAAATCAATAAGATAATTCACTGTGAAAGAAAATCTAATGGGTGGATATTCCATGTACTGCAGATATAGACGAACATTTGAACCTATCAATACATGTATTTTTGTTACGTCTATTATCATACGCACATCTTATTTTATTTCCTACATTTTAATGAAAGAATCGATAACACAAGAGTTTTCCACACCTATCTTTTTGATACTCAAAGGGAATGAATTATATGCGGGAGTATAAGCTATACAGGTTTTATTCGGAAAATTAAACATCAAAAAGTAAACAATCAAAACATCAAGACATTTGAGCAGAAAAAACGAGTAGGTATCAAAATATAAACATAAAATAGGTATAATATTTACATGGCTTGAACCATTGAACTCATCCCTATTATTAGTAATGAGAATTTAGTAAAGTAATAATTAAGGCTTAATTTGTTTCCACGTCGAAAAAATTAAACCAACAAACGGTTTTAATCCTAAATGATGCCTTTTCATTAAAATTAATTTAATGAATTTGTGTTTTTTTAAAACTTGGAAAAATATAACTTTTAATTTAAATAAATCCAACAGCATGTACGTACCATTCTACATCTATGCAATGTGCTAAAATTTTACTACGCTTCTGATGAAGAAGTACTTTATACTTTTTAATTTTATCTTTCTAATTTTTTTTATCGATTTTTCATGGTTACCTTTGTACTATATTCTATATATATCTACCTATTTACTATTATTATAATAACTGCTACGAAATACTTAAAGCAAATATCTAAATATTCGCTTGAAGTAAGTTTTGAAATGAATGACCCATGCATAATGTAAATATATAAAAACTTTCACAATATTATTATACTATACCTATTTATAAAACCAAAATTAAGCAAATTTTTGTTGTAAAAAAACACTTCTTTCTTGACTACAATAAGTTTTGAAAACACAAAATAAGTGAAAAAGGCGTTTAAATACATTCATAAAGCTGTAAGGTAAAAAGTCGAAATTATAATATATTATTTTCAACATTATAGGTGATTCTAAAAAAAAAAAATTGGTACGTTGTTAAATATAAAATTAAAATAGGTACTTGAAATGTTCATACAAAAATGCATAGGTATGACAAAAATTGAACTTCATTTTTAGTTACCCTGTGGCTTCCATAAAAAGAACAAAAACTCAATGTTTTTCCTCTGTTGATCTTTGGGCAAGTGCTTTATTTTCAAAATCCTCAACCATTTGTTTCACCAAACTAAATCGTTGAGATGGTTCCCACGTATTCGATTTGTAAGATTGCTTCCATTTAACCAAATATCTCACTTTACCACTAACGACTTTTCTACCCAGAATTTTTTCAATATCACGGTGTTGTATTGGTGCACCACACATATCTTGAATTTGCATTCCACAAAACTGTCTATAGCCGTTTGACATTTCGATTGGTAATTTATATAATAAAGTTATTAAGATCAAGAATAATTATCAACTTCTCCAGGTACAGTACATACATTAGAATAGAAAATTAAATTTATTTAAAAGATGCACTTGAATATCGAATCCACTCCATGAACCAAGTTGAACGAACATACCGATTCATTCATTTTCGTTCCATTCTTTGTCATTTCATTTAGAATATCTTGATAAAAAAATCGCGATAAGAGATGCTATTTTGACTTAGATATTTGAAATGAATAAGTACATAAGCTTTACACGTTTTATTCAGCACATAAAACATCAAAAAATATATTACAACGAGAGTATAAAAATATACAGAAAAAGCATATCAAAGTATACAAATATAAAATATTATTTAGGTGGGTCAAGTATGGTTATTTGGAAATTTATAGATAAAAAGAAACTAGTTCATAATGAATTACTGTTATTACAATACACAATCGCCCTTGAAAATATATTTTCAACTGTTGATAAAAAAACTTTCTTTCTGGTATTGTTTTTTTTTCAACACAGGAAATACGCTTCTAACATGATTTCAAATCATTTAGTAGAGACCTACATAAAAATATAATATAGAGCGAATGTATAATTCCACTTGGAGCGAGTACACAAAAAAAAAACACAACTAAGTCTATTACCGGTAACGAGAATTAGTAAATTAAAGGAATAAATATTTCCACAGGAAGAAATTTACACAACAAACCGTTGAAAAAAAAACGATTTGCAACGGTGGAATGCTTCAAATCAAAACTAAATGAACACTGAAAAAAAAGAAAAAGAACTGAATTCTTTTTTTTAACGAATCTAATATTGATAGATTTGCTTTAAAGTACGAAAGTAATCCTATCTTAAGTAAATCTAACGATGATTATATAATATTTGGATCACATTGAAAACATCCAACATTGCCTCGCAAAATAATGACTTCTAAAATAATTTGCTAGAACTGCACAAAAATTCCAATGAGGAAGAAATTCGAAAGGTAATTTATTTTACGAGTATTTTGATTTATCTTTCTAAATTTTTTCGACTGTCAAAATCTGTAAAAAGATATCACAATTACTTAGAACATTAGTCTCTACATTACGTAATGAGTAGAAAAAGTATTTACAAAATTATACCTAATGGTTTCACGATATTTGACGCCGATGTTTGCTCTTCATCTTCCGATCCTTCTAAACAAAATAAAACAACCAATTAAGGATAAATTATATAGGTAAATTAGCATGAATAAAAATGCAGTTATTCAAATACCCGAATTTAATTCCCTGACTAGAGTAGACATAGCATTAGTAACAGAATCAGCAGCTACTAAAAGATCATTCCTAAAGCTCCGATTTCCTCCAGCTATCGATGAATTGCTTGCGAACACTGACTGTCCTGTTCAACAGATTATGTAATTAAGAGCCCGCAAATTTACCTATTTAATGTATTTCTTAAGTTGTAGTTACCTCCAGTTGTCGAAGACCCACTGAATGCTGACCTTACGTCTCCAGTAAGAACATCTGCAGAGGCCAACGCATTAGCTGCCGAGCCGCCAGGAGTAGGTGGGGCTGATCTCGACGGCGGAGGAGATTTTACCGAACGTGGAGACGAATTAGGAGTGGATCGTGGAGACGGTTGGTGATTCTGAAATTTTATTTCAAGGCTTAATATATCATTACATGTGTATCATTTATTTTAAAAACAAATCTGCCACATATATTACTTTAAGTAACTTCATTAGTCCTTCTAATTGTATCATAAGATGCTTTCTAGAATCTTGTAATGTAGTTAAATGAGTTTCTAACTCATGTTTGTGCAATCTTAACGCTCTCAATTCGTTCATCAGAGCCGGATTTTCTTCTAAACCACCATACTCGTCGGCTTCTTGCTGTTTTCTGATATAAAATAGCAAACAAGGTAATTTAATTAATTGCCTAAAAAATAAAACTTTGATGTATACACTTTCCACTTTTTTTTTTGTAATTTACCTCAACCTAGCGATTTCTCTCATTATTTCTCTATTTTTGTTCTCTAATTGAAAAATTAATTCTCTTTGCGCCCTCGAAGTATCTATACTAAGAGATCCTTCGGATGTAGTACGACCCTGAAACATATAAAAAGGTTAGTATCAAAATTAAATTAACATACACTAGCACGTAATATCGAACTTACGACAGCGGCTGCCTCTGCAGCTAGACGGGCAGCATATCGGGCAATAAGCTTATGTTCATCATCGATTTGACTGGCATTCATCAAAGTAGAATACTTGCCACCGCTATGAAAATATAATCCTCGTTTAAAACCTTTAATACTTATTATTCAAGATATTGTTAGTATTTCTATTACCTTTTAATAGTCGACCGGCTATCCAAAGAATTGTAATCATACTGATTACCCATTCCTGGTTCTGGAAATCCGTTGTGCGTTGGTAATGGGGAAGGAGGACTGAAGAAAAAAAAATTATTTTTTCAATTTTCATGCGTGAAATAAAAACGAGCAAAAGTTAATTTATTTCAATAAATATTACTCACACAATATGCGATAGATTAATAGTCTTTTCCGGTTCTTCCGGGAAGCGAGGAATATTAGATTTTCCTTTATCTGGAACGCAACGGAAAGATTTTCTTAATGTGTGACCAATCTGCTTACTCGGTGATTTCTACAAGGAAATAAAAAAAGTCTTAAATACAAATATTTTCGCACTAAATAGTGTTATTCCATAGAGTAATAGTCTAAGAATCTTGGGAGTAAAATGTAAAAAATTTATAACCATTTTTTTTTTTTTTTTTGCAGGAACTGCTAAAAAGGGTTTCAAAAGTATCTCATAAAAACCCAAGAGCCTCAAGTGGTAAGGAAAAATTTTTTTGGAGGAGGGTAAAACGCCCCTAAAATTGGGATTTTACTTTTCATCTCGGAATCTATGGACCCTTTTTGCAAAAAACCTTTCGTTTTAAATTTTCTCCATTCTGACCCTTTTTGAGATTTGAATTTCTTAGACTATACGTTGAATGAAAATACGAATAAAAATTAAGCTAACATAAGCCGTGTATTCTTTCATTTCATGATCTAAAGTATGTCCAGAAGATACACGTCCTCTCCAAAAACAATCCTGACATAACTGGAAATTATGACATTTCTGACAACGATAACGAAAACCAGTGAAATTATCTCTGTGACACACATCACATACTATAGGGTGTACCACTAATGGAACGAAAGAAACATTTTAAAAATATGATACGTTGTTATCAAGCATATGTTAAAATTAAAACCATTTCACACCAGATTCAACACTAGCAAGCCGGTGCATCAAGGGAAACCAAACTAAACATGGTGGTCCAGGTTCAGCCATCATCGCATCAATGAAATCATTCAACGTGATTCTCGAATTCTGAAACAACAAATGATGAACAACTTTTCGAAAAGTACAGAGATGAATTAAATTGGAGAAGTATTTACTTGCGGAAATATTTCATTAGCAAGCTGACTAGTGAATGGAAAAGACGGAGACTCATATACAGCAGATGGAAGAGCTAGAACTTCTTGTAAGTATTCATTGAACTTCCAATGCACCATTATACCATTTCCATCGCAAATTTGAGAAAAAATATCTGTATAATAAATTCTTTAATTACATTTCTTTCACATTAGTGAAACTGAATAAAATAGTATTAACGTACATCTAAGCTTGTCCATCAATTTTCCAGCGCACATCGTCGCTAAGGCAACTTTGATAGATAATACTTTAATTCTTCCATTATTCTCCCTGCAATATTTTGACACATTAATTCGAGTGAGAATAAGAAGATTCATTTTAAAAAATCCAACTAACCCTGCATATGCTGACAATAACCAGTTTAACAACAGGGATGAGAGCGATTCAACTGAAACCTGCTGCTGACTCGGTAATCGTTTATTGAGATTATGGTATAAATTTGAAATCAAAGCTTCCAGCCTGGTAATATTTATTTCTGATTGATGCTCCAAGGTGTTTAATCCGTTTTCTCGGAATGATTCAATTACATTCCAAATATCAATAGAATGCACTACAACACAGATGTTATCATAGAACTATAGAACACACTCGTGAAAGAGCTCCGATAGTACTTACAGTAAGTCTTTTTTTGAATGAATCTCAATTTACAAGCTGTGCGGTATGAAGCAAATCTGATTACATCGAAATTCTGGGCCCTTAATTCTTGTAAAAAATAATACCGTTGCTCATTAGACCTTGCGTTCGTAGCCATAATTTTCTGATATACGAACTACGCGGATGGATAGAAGTCAGACATCAAAAGTTAAGTATGAAATGCTTAATTCCGAATGTTCATTAAGCTCGTCAGCTCGATGATTCGTTCTGATGAGTCAGTAATCAAGTCTAAGCGTCCAGAGGTAAAAATCAAATGATTTTCAAACGAAATCAGAAGTAGCCAAATGAAACATCTTGATTACGATACAATGCATTCATTCTTTTATTTTTGTATTGTAAGAATATTCGCGAGTTCACCAAACGTTGTTAAATCACTAAATTAACTAATTTACTCCTTTTGTTTTTCTTTCCTTTTTGAAAAAAATAGTTTCCGCCTGATAATCATTGATTAGTTTAGTTATCCATGAATTGTGTAGGATCGCTAAAAACATTTTCTTTCTTATGAGTTCCTTGATCATTCAATGAATTGATAAGTGAACAACGACAACGCGCAGTACTTTGTCTATAATATTCTATACCCATGTAATTACATCATCAGATGATTTCATTACGTTCTTTTCAAATTTTCCACTGTTCTAAATGAAAGTTCGTATTCGTTTGAGATGTTCACATACTGAAGTCAAAAGATAATTATTCCGCTCATACTGCGATAGTTATGAAATAAATTTAGGTAACCTATTTCTAAAATAAAAATAAGTGTTTGATCAGTGTAGTATGAGATATGAGCAGTCCTATCAAACCCTGGGAAAGAATAAATGATAATAACATGTCGTCTTTAAATGAATCGTAAGTTGACCAGTTTTCTTCAACTTTTCATTATAAACCTAAACATTTTCTTGGCATGATAACTGAAATAAGATTAAGAACACTTATATTTTTTTCAATAATTTTCATATCCATTCCTTGTTCTGAAAAGCTTTGCAGTATGAATTAGATGGAAGACTCTATCAGTTTACTTCATTTTCACGACGCAGTATTATATTTATGTTTTTTGTTTCAGTGTTTGCGATGCGCTTAATGTGAATAAATGTGAATTACCACCAAGCGCTGAACCTACTCTGTTTTCTTCGGAGAAGTACGCTATTACCGATATTTTCTTATCTTTTGTTTAATGTTATAATTATCAAAAGGTTATCATCTTAGGTGTAATTTCCCATTTTAGCAAATTATAATACTATAAAGCTCGTCGTAAAAATGGTCCGTTATATTATAAGTGACGTATTGTCATTAACACTTCATCCTAGTGTACTTGATAGATAGTGTAATTCTTGATTCAGTCGATAGTAAATCAATTTTGTATTTCTTTGTAGAATATGTAGCGAAACACCAAAAATACCAATAAATGTAGAACCTTCTATAGGAAGAGTGATGACTTCACGGCCCGAGGTTCCACCCAGAAATTATCTCGATTATGGAGTGAATAACGTTTCAGTACCTAATATTCCTTTCAGTTCGTATAATCGTTTACCTTATACTTCTCAACGATTACCTTATGGAGGTTACTCGATGTACGGATATGGTTCAACTCCTTACCATCCTTCATACGGTTCTGGCGGCTATGGTGGTTACGGAATGAACAATTACAATAATATGTTTAACAACCCTGAGAGCAGGTAACCAACCTGTATTTCCTGTTTGAAATTTCCACCGAATAATAGTTGATGGAAACTAACCTTTCTCTTTCCTATAGGTTTATAAGAGCGGCAGAAGAGAGTACCAGACCGACATTTCAGGCAATAGAATCTCTTACGCGTGCAATTAATTCGATCGCTTTTATGATGGAGTCTACTTTTGGTTCATTAAATATGTCTTTTCAAGCTGTATTATCTGTGATAGAAAACTTCTCTCAAGCGCGATCTTTTTTAAAGCAAGTTCTCACATCAATATTGACCCTTCGTTTCTTCCATAAATTTTTTTCCATATTACTTGGTATTCTAAGTGAGTAAAAACATTTTCATACGGTTTTTAAAATTATAGTAATAACTTTTCCTTGTTCATTTACTCAATCGTTCTACCCGCTTTCATTTCAGGAAGAATGAATTTGATAAATGAACAAACCATGGCAAATTTGCTCTGGCAAAATGTTGAATCAAACAGACTTCAGATGCCTAGTGCATCAACTGGCGTATCAATGTGGCCAGTTTTCGCATTCCTTGGCCTAATATTTGGAGCTCCATATTTTATTTCGAGAATGCTCCCTAACGAAGACAAACCTAATGCAGGTATATGGTCATTACGATTTTTAATTTTCAAGAGAAAACGTTCATTATTAATTATCATAATAATTTTATTTTAGAGGTGCAGTGGAATCCGTCAGTGGATCGTTATATTCCTTTAGTCGCTGTTCATGATTTTGTTGCTGCAAACGATCAAGAAATAAGTTTTCAGAAAGGACAGCGTTTAAAAATGATGCCTCCTGAAATGAATAAGACTTCTTCGCCTTATTGGGTATTGGCAGCAAATGAAAATAATCAAATAGGGTTTATACCTAGAAACCATGTTTCACCAGCTTGAATATTTTTTCATTAGATTTTGCATACCATTGTATTAATGTAATCAGCTTTTGTGTATGCAATACCATGCGTCCAAGTGATTCGGGTACAATCAGCGAAAAAATCTCTTTTCCAATTACTTGAAATTGATTTTTTCAAATACAAAGAAATTGTAATGAAATTGAAATGAGTTTATCAGCTTTTGAATTTATTAAAGTAATTTTAAAAATAACTTTTGATTTAAAAATTGTTGTTTAACCTTTATTATGTTATCAACGAATTAAGATTTTTGCTCTGATTGTACCCGAATCACTTGGGCGCAGTGGTATATTTTAATTTTATTCTTTTTAGCGCTTTTATCATTTGTAGTATTGGTATGTTTTGAGGTAAAATCATTCAGTCGGAAAGAGTTATTTTATTTGAATGCTCACAAATATATTTTTAAGTCTTTTGCCTCTCAGTTGTTAAAAAATACGTTAGTATTCTATACGGTGGCAGTCGAGTTATGAATCAAATTTTTATATTTTTGCTTCATTATTTTCTGTGATTCTTGTTCATCGTCACAGTTTATGTGACATTTTTGATCTGTGCTTATTGATTCTAATAATTTCATCTAGTTTTTCGGTGAATGTTTCAAAAAATATTATTTATATTTTGTTTTCATAAATAATGTACGTTATTACTTATGACTGTCTAGTTAAATTACGGTATCAGGTGTTAATATTATAATTGTTGATGGATAAAAAATATTTTTAATTATATTTTTTGTTGACTATTAGTTTGTTTCTCTTTATTTGGAATGGAAATCCTTTTCTTTATGAGCCTACTCAAGAAAAATTCATGTAACTTTCCTTTGTAAGCTAAATTTCAAAAGTTGACAATTTCATACGTTTGGCGGTTTTACATTTCAATGAATTAAAAAAATTTCTAAACATAATTTGAATTAGAAATTATTTTACATAATATTCAAGGATGAAGGTGAGCAGTGAACAGCAATGAATAGAAAGTGAAGAATTCGTTAAAAATTTTATTTTTCAAAACTCATATAAAGATTACAAATAAGGTTCCGGAAATTCAAATGTAACTTCGCGTCCAGTTAGTTTTCTATACACCGATGCGAATGTTTCCACCTGAAAACAGAACATAAAATTAAACGTCTGAAGTCTGAAGAAAGTTTCTTCAAAAAAATTATATTGTCTTGCTCAGCATATGTACCTTATAATTTTAAGAAACAATGTATATCACATTGTAACTTTAAATCAAAGGATTTTAATATGCGCCTTGATAGACACCCTGTTCATTATAATTAAATGTACAGGCAACACAAAGGCGGTTTCAATATTTGGATTTGAATGCAGTCACATGTTCAAAATAATCATTGTAAGAAACAAATTTAAAAAATTTTCGAACAATGTTTACTTACATGGACCAACAATAAAATAGTATTTATTGTGGAACGAAGAAGTAATTGATTTAGCACCAGGATAGAACCCCAACTATTAGTAATTAAATAGTCAAGCGCGTTTATAGTGCCCCAAAGATATTCGTAAGACTCAACTATTAGACTAGGCTTTACAAATATTACACCATAATATTCGTTTAGCCCCATCTACTTTCTATAGCACTCGTTCGGCCGTTATTACTACGAAACATCGTACAACAACGAATTTGAGAGTGCATATTCAATGAGAAGGTAGCGCTCTCACCTTATGTTCAATGTTGGTTTGTTGTGTTTTGTCTAAGTGAACTTTGATGATTTGTTTTCCGTCTAATTTGACACGAATACGTTTGCCAACAATTTCAGCGGGATATACTAAATCTTCTAATATAGCGTCATACACCGAAGTAAGGGTTCGACTGTAAAATAAGAAGATAATTAATAAGATTGTAAAGAAATGAATAAAATGAAAAATTGAACCCATACCTTCTAGGACGTTTTTGCTTGTTCTTCATTCTAGTTTTTCTCGTAGGTTTAGGTAATATTTTTCGGTCTCCGATAAATACAACATGTTTACCACTGAATTTCTTTTCAAGTTCACGAACTAAACGGGTTTGAATTTTTTGGAACTGAGCTCTTTGCGGCATCGGTACATAAATGATAATGGACTAAAAAACAAGTACATTAATATGGAACTTTCAGTCATTAAAGAGAAAGTCAACAGTCATACATACTTTTTTACCGATAAATACAACATGTTTACCACTGAATTTCTTTTCAAGTTCACGAACTAAACGGGTTTGAATTTTTTGGAACTGAGCTCTTTGCGGCATCGGTACATAAATGATAATGGACTAAAAAACAAGTACATTAATATGGAACTTTCAGTCATTAAAGAGAAAGTCAACAGTCATACATACTTTTTTACCAAATAAATCAACCTCCTTAGCTTTTGTAATGTGTAACTCCCTCAACTGCGCTTTCAAGTCGCTGTTTACCTCCAATTCGAGGAGGGCATGGGCGATGGATAGTTCAAATTGATCAGGGTTTCCATCCTTTTTCAGAATTTTAGGATGGATCATCTGAAATTTAAAAACACGTTAGTGCATTATAATAATAGTAGAAACACCAGACATATTAGTAAAAAGCGGAAAAACGATGCCTACAGAGAAGCCATGATTGACACGCGTATGCCACACTTAGTTTGAAATAAGGATATTTTGTACATACCTTGAATTCGTTAATTGAAACGAGATTCCCTACATAAAACGCGAGCTTTTTTCATATAAAATACACTAAATTCTTACATATAAAATGGAAATTTATCCCGACTCCTGCGTTTCCTCGAAACACATCATTGAAAGAAATAAGGCCGAAACATGGTTGCGTGCCTTAAAATTTTTTCCGACGAGGCGAATGGATTTTGGTAGGAGTATTTTTCTGTGACATGAAATTCAACGATTCCCAAGTCAAGGTCATACATCAATACAATATTCTATTACAAATTTTTTGGTAATAACTGTAAATTACTTATCGATTTGCTGTCTTTACGTTTACGTTTTTAGTTTTACCTCTTCGGTAACTCTAAAATTTTATTTGTAAAATTTCTACATTTTTTGTGGATTAATTACAAAAATATTGATGAATTAATTTTTTTTATAAATTTAGTGGTAGTGATAATAATAGCAAAAGTTTAGTGTTTTTTGACATGTTTCAAAAAACGATTTTGCGTGAATTGTTTGCATGATCACAGAAGTGGTTCTCAACTTTTTAATAAATTACATCACCTTATCAATCTAATTTTTCTTATCTCTTTCTTTAGCGACTTTGTCATTTTGACATACTTCGTTTACTTCAAAAGTGAATTTTTCAATACTAGTTTTTAATTTTTTTTTTTTTTTTTCATTCTACAAATAATACTTTGTGCGTGAACTAAATGGCAGCCACCAATGTATTAAGCAAAACTTTGATTCCGAGATGTAAATCACTTGCTTTTCAAGTAGCTCGTCGTTCAGTGGTAACTACAAACCCTTTGCCGAAAAAAAACGGTAATGAAATTTTTATATAACTCAACATACCATTAAAGAATTGAAATAAGTCAAACGTTACATTTATTGAAATTGATCTTAATATATTGATCTGTTCTGCATGAATTTTTGTGTTTCATTTAGAATTGATTACTTTGGAACCAATTGAAGTTGCTACTGGAATGTACAAGAGAGATATTCTTGACCGCTTAAGTGGAACAGATGTAAGTGCACATTTTATAGCTATTAAAACAAGATCTTCCATTAATTTACGAAATAGTTGAAGAGTGATCTGTTCTCATGGCATAACTATTTCCACATTTCCCATCGAACTACGATAAAAATATGTGTTTGTATGTTATAACAGGATCCATTCTCCGTGAAAACCATGAAACACGGACCTGGTTCTAAAGAAGAGCCTAACATGATTCCATCCGCTTTCGAATCTAGAATGGTTGGCTGTATCTGCGAGGAAGACTCTGCCACTATTGAATGGATGTGGCTAAAGCAAGGTGAAGCCAAGAAATGTCAGTGTGGTTTTTGGTTTAAACTGTATTACGAAGCCCCAATCATTAAGGAAAATGCGTTAGAGTTGAATTAATTTAAACATGCGATAGATGATAAGACGAATTTTAGATTAGAAATCATTATTATGCAGAATTTTCAATTTGTTATTTTTATTTTGTTTATTCTAAAACCTTAAATAAACTATTGTATTATGCTCCTTGTTAAATTTGTATTTTTCTTTCTAATCATTATTATGGCTAGGAATAAAAAAAAATTGTAATGAATCATGTGTATTTATGCCATTCATAACACGAAGGATTTTGCCATTTAATATTATTTCATCAATCCAAAAATTTTCCGTTAAAAAATCTCAAGATCTTCACTGAATCAATATTTCTTGGGTGAAGTTAAATTATAAAATAAAGTAAATCTAAATGTAACAGCAAAACGTAATTGTTAATAATTATTAACAATTAAACATCAAAATAATTACCCAAAATAAAAATCAAAGTAGAAGTACCTCCATAATATATCTTAAATTTAGGATTAGGGGTAATTCAGAATCATCCATGAGTAAAAGTGAAAATAATTATTGTTTTGTATTATTGTTATGATTTATGAAAAATCAATTAAATTAAATAATAAAATTATAATAAAAAAAAAAAACAAACAGTATAATTCATTTGTTACGATTATCGATTATCGTAAATAAGAGAATAATACACGTTGTTGTTTCACCTGTACAAAGTAGAATATAAAATTTTAACAAACATGCAGAAGTACGAAACGAATGAATGATGATATGCGGCAGAAAATTAGATTCATTTTTTGCGTTAAACGTTTAATTTATCTCATTTCTACTTGATTTTGTATTTAGTTTTTTAGAAATAAGTACCTATTTTATTTGTGTTGTATTCTAAGTGAGTATTATTTAAAAACCGTAATATTTTGAAGTGTTTGGTGTTATCACTTGTCGTGTGAGCGAAATACAGTATCGTTCACACTTTACCTTCTTTCTAATTCTGTATTTTTACTATTTCACGCAGTTTATTGAGACCAATTTCCTCGTAAATTCTTACTGAAGATGTAATTCCTATCATCCTAATTAATTTCATAATTTTCAATTCTAGCTGAACAACATGCCGCTTTCGTGTCGATTTTATTCAGATCGTTACCCCGAAATAGATGATGTTGTTATGGTCAATGTACGAAGCATTGAAGAAATGGGCGCCTATGTACATTTATTAGAGTATAATAATATCGAAGGAATGATATTACTCTCTGAACTTTCTCGAAGACGTATTCGTTCGATAAATAAATTAATAAGAATCGGTAAAACCGAACCAGTAGTCGTGATCAGAGTTGATAAAGAAAAAGGTTTGCTTTTTCTACCAATATGCTGTTATAGTTTATCCTTTATGATCTCAAAATTGAAAATTCCATTTTTTTTTTTTAGGTTATATTGATTTAAGTAAAAGACGAGTGACTTCGGAAGATGTAGAAAAGTGTACAGATCGCTTTTCCAAAGCTAAAGCTGTTAACTCTATTTTGAGGCATGTCGCTGAATTACTAAAATTTGAAAGCGATACTCAGCTTGAACAGTTGTATCAGCAAACTGCCTGGTTACACGAAGACAAAACGAAGAAGAAAGCATCTGCTTATGATTTCTTCAAACAAGCAGTACAGTACGTTGATGATATTTTCAAAAATAACCATATTAATTCTAAAACTATTATTTTCATATAATAAAAAATTTCAGAGATCCCAGCATATTGAACGAATGTGGATTGACAGAAGAAGTCAAAGAATTACTCATCAGTAATATTAGACAAAAATTAACTTCGCAAGCGGTTAAAATTAGAGCTGATATTGAAGTTGCGTGCTACGGTTATGAAGGAATCGATGCTGTAAAAGCAGCTTTGAAAGATGGTTTACTGTGCTCCACTGATGAAATACCCATTAAAATTAATTTAATTGCGCCTCCCATTTACGGTAACTTACTATTTTAATGTTATTGAGTTTGAAATTGATGGCTACTTAACTAAATTATTTTACAATCATAGTGATGACTACTGCAACTCCTGAGAAAGCTGAAGGTCTGAAAGCTTTGCAAAACGCTTGTGATGAAATTCAGAAAACCATAACTAAGTATAATGGAGTTTTTCAAATTAAAATGGCGGTATGTTAACAGATAACTATACTGTCTCTTGCGTTGTGTGTATATAAATATATGTATGTGTATATTTTTAAACAGCCCAAAGTGGTTACCGCTACTGACGAAGCAGATCTTGCTAGACAAATGGAGAAGGCTGAGGCCGAAAATGCTGAAGTTGCTGGCGACGATGATGAAGAAGAAGAAGAAGAATACGAAAAAGAAAATGATGAAGATATGGAAAACGGAGTTGACTCCGAAAATGAAGAAAAAGGAGACCAATGAATTTATTAAATTATTAATGATGAATATTTTATTTGTAATAAAAATTTTTATTGAATCATTTATGGTTTTGTTGTGCAAGAATAAAAAGGCAGTTATTTCCCATCAGTGTATGGAAAACTTTTCAATTGTAATTAAATTCACCAGCAACTATTTCGTAAAGAAATCAAAGCAAAGAACAACGAATAAATTGAATGTAACTTGGAATGTTTTTGGGTACAAAATAAGCCCTAAAGAAATTGAAGTAGGTATTTGGTGTATGTATATTACGGTGATTCAACTTCCATTGTTTTTAATTTAGGTTATAATCACTGATGTTATTAATTTTCATTTAAAAAAATATCTCAGAAATTCAATGAAAAAAAGCAAATTTAGAGATGGCGCATTGGGGTTGAAAAATCAGCATTTCATTTAATGTAAAAATTACACTGAAAATAAAAATTTGCTTAATTATAGAAAAATTAATTTTTTAAAAAAAAAAGGAAAAGAATTTTGGAATACGTTTGATAGGTATAATTAATTTGTCAATCTGAAAAATGAAAAATATTTTTTTTTTAATTAATCACTAGAAATTGCATAAATAAAACTTCAATGCGCCACAGCTTAAAATATTATTATTTTTACTTGAAAATTTGTGTAGCGTGTTTCTAGTCCAAAAGGAACATTTTTAGAAATTATGAGTTTAAAAAAAAAATATGAGTTTTATAGAAAAGGGAAAATCTCTGAAGGACTAATAGATAAAATGGCAAATAAATAATTTTCGAACATATTATTTGCTAGTCTGAGATAATCGTTGTTAAAAAAAAAATGAGTAATGTATATTGGTATAGAACATGAATGAAATTTTCTTGGCGTATGATTTTAAAGACGCAGTCTCGAAGTGATGACAACGGTAGTTGGCTTTATTCATGAAACAGAACCAACAGTATTTCATTACCAACCTCATGCAAGCGAACACCTCCAACTTACTGCTTTCCAACGGCCGCGTAAATTTGATTATATCGCGAATAAATTTTTTTTGTTGTTATTTATCAATACAAATTGAAAAATAAGAAATAATTCATTTTATTATTTTTTGAATTTTTTTTCTGGTTGTTTCAAACTGCGTACATGTCCGTCTATATACTAATTGTTTTTTTATATATTTTAAAATTTTATCTTTTTATTCGATACATCTCGATTTTAAGTTCGTGTGTTTGTGAATTTTAATTTTAATGCGTGTTTTACTCAACTAGTTATGCAGTTTTAGTTCTGGTAAGTCAACGCTTTCTATTAACCATTATTGCTGGACTTATTATTTATCATTTGAAGTAATATTTAAGTTTCTGGTATATAAATTATATGAGCTTATAGGAAAACATATTAAATATATGTACATTCACGTGGAGAAAAAATTATGGTTAGTAAGAAGCACTTATACGTATACCTACTCTACTGATTAATCATTCCACGGATTTATTTTTTCAAAGAATTTCTCGCATTTTTAACGATGTTAAATACCTACCTATGTAGGGGAAACTGAGGCATAATGGGCATGCTAGCGCGAGTCAATAGGTACGCTGAGTCCCTAAATTAATATTTTAACGATAAAAATAGCTTGATATGTAGTGGCATCTTTCTACTAACCCCCAGAATTTTTTAAGATTTTTTGGAGCAATAGTTTTTGAGTATATTCATTTTTCCAACACCCTTTCAAAATACGGGTCTCAAAACCAATGGCGCGTAATGCATACCTCTAAATCAACGCGTCCAAATTTCGTTTTAAGGGGGATTATACTGTTTTTAAAGAGTTTTTACTACTTTTAATACATAAAATGACGTCAAAGAGAACCAACAAAAAATCAAATTAGGCACATTTACTTATTTTGAAATTAGTGTAGGACTATTAAGCATGTATATTTATTAGCCTATTGACAAATTTCGCAGATGAATGCTTCTGTATCTTCAGGACAGCAGTCTTTTTCTATCGTTCCAACGTTCCGCTGCTATCGCACATTATTTCTCTTGTATTTACGTGCTATTCCATGAGAAAAAACACTCCTTTAGTAATCATTCGATTGGGTGTCCATTATGCCCCAAAAGATGTTTTTCTTGTTTTAATTACTTAGTAAAAATTGGAAAAACATGAAAAAATAAGAAAAAATTTTGCGACTATAAAGCAAAAGGTTCGTACTTACTTCGGATATACCAATATAAAATGAATTACAAATTTTGATTTTCATAAAATTTCTTTCTTTCGGAGCCAAACTTATTATTTCAATGTTGAAAACATGTTTTGTTGCTTTATTACCTCAAAAACACTTCAGTTTATTTTTCTTAGCCTGGACATCTTTCACTGTCACTAAATAAATGTAATTAGCTCATTTCCCGAGACAGTGGGATATTTACCGATTTTTAAACGCGATTTTTCATTTTGCCCCGTATGCCTATTATGCCCCAGTCTCCCCATTATACAATAGTATAATGCAAAAAAAATTAAATTTTTGATTTTCAACATGAATGTATCACATGCCTGTCACTTCGATACTTAATTCCGATATATTATTCAAAATAGCAATGCAGATACTGTTTATTTTCATCTCATTCAAACAAATAATTTCAAGAAAATATCAATATCTATTAAAAATAGATTTCTCCAAGGACTGGTTAATAGATTATTACATTATCATATTTACTCTGAATAGCATGAATATATCAAGTAGCTTATACTTGAATTGAAAATCTCTGATATAATTACCGATAAAATATCCCTTCATGAAACGTGACATTTCGTGTCATCGCTTGTTCAACCGAAATATAATATACTTGCCTACCAGTAAACGTTCTCGTTTACCTCTCGTTTACATAAACTTCAGAACTATCAGCAATAATAATCTTTTGAACATAATTTTTTACCTAAACATTTTCTTTTATTTGAATACATCTTATTTAAATATCAACAGACAATCCGTACCTATACCATTAGAACTACCTACAACAACCAATCAGTATCATAATTAATACTGATAACCTGATGATAGCTTTATTGCTCTTATAAATCGCCTATCTGAAATCATTCATTTTCGCTGTAACATGCTTAAATAAAGGTATCGACAATTTTAATCATATTCCACGACCTATGTAAATTATGATTGCAACATTGCTTAACAACTAACAAGCTATTATTAACACCTGAAAATTCGAAAATGAAATTGTTTTCAAACTCATTTTGCTAATTAATTTACACTTCGCTGGATACGTGCTTAATGAGCTCGGTAATTTTTTATTTTGAAATTAATTTTCTCGTCCATATCATTCATATTCTGTATACCTACCCAGTAGGACTTTTATTAAGAAAAAATATATCGTTATTAAGTAGGTAAAAACACTAATAAACCACAATTAACTCGTAATTGAAAACCTTTTATTGTGTTTTCTTCTACGTAGATAGAAGGTAGAAGATATAATTTTTCTACTTCTTCTACATTGCACTTAAAGTTATTGTTAAACGTTTTAATTACAGTGCTTTGATAAAAGAAAAGTTTTCCTTCAAAGTTTACGTATATCTACTCATCTAAATATTAGTATTTTTTTAACTTTTCAGCTTTAAAAATCTCTTTTAATGGTCCAGAGGCGATTAGAAATTGAAATTTTGTAATACCTGCTTTGTGTTGAACAGCATTTATTTTTTTCATTTATCTATAGAAAACAGATATATTATTATCATTATTGAGCTTCCTTGTTCTAAAAATTTGAAATAAAATTTCTTGCATGAAATTCCTTGAGTGTTCCAAAGAGAATTCGAATTTCCTGAAATTCAAATCTAATTCCAGTGTTTCAATTTTTTTGAGATATTAACTTGGGTGCTGTCTTTCCAAATGTTTATTAATACGTTTCGAAGATTTTGAAACCCCCTGAGTATTAATAAAATCCGCAGTATCAAGGTGAAGGTTTATTATTCGTGATGTGTGTATCGAGATTTACAATTCACCGTACGTATTATGGTGCAGCTAGGTATATGTAAATTGTGCTGAATATATATATATGCATACACGTGCCAATATTTATCGCAAATTTGAACAATATCTAGCAAAATTGTACGAAGATTTGATTAAAATACCTTTATAAGAATACTTCGCGGACAATTTCACAAATAGAATTTTTGAATTGAAAATTTCATCGACAATTAACCGATCAGACAATCAGATCTGTAACGCATAATAAAGTTCACACTCTCGCCTCTGTAAGAAATTATTGTGTTTCGGTCAAAGCAGGACCTATTTAAACGAGAAACATTATGTTTATTGGGTGATAATTTCTAGTAATTTTGTCCAAGGCTAATATTTTATTCGTTTGCAGGAAATTCTTCATAAACTGATCTCCGTGTAACTATATGTCCGAGCAATATGCTTCTTGATTTATAAATGTTTATCTTTTGTTGTAAGGATATTCAACTTAAGGAGGTACGAGCTTTTCCGGGATTCTATGCCTTTTTAAGTGTTTCGTACGATAGTGAAAAAAAATAGAGCGAGGCAATACCGCAACACCGTTTTGATGGCTTTATAATAGGCAGTTTTTACCGGCGGATGTCGAACGTGCTTTCGTTTTTAAGTAGCATCATTCGATTGGTTTTAAATTCCGAATGAATTAAAAAAGGAATTAGCGGAGATGTGATAGCTATATAGCTATATTTCAATTCAATTTTTTTCTTCCGTGAATATTTCGAATGTAATAAAAGTTTCACATATGGTTGAATGTTTCCAGAATCGTATACGATAGACGAAGTTTTATTGCAGTTTTTTGTAATTACTTTTTGTTCTTCGCATTAGCTGCGAAAAAATTCGCCTATCATTGCTAAATAGTAAGTTCATATTATGGGCACAAGCGCATGAGTCATTTACATGTTCAAGGTTTCACTACTTGGAATAAGTCCTACTTAATAGGTACCTAGTTCCTACTCGAGAGTAATGATGTGATAAATAATTTGATTTGTCTAGCAATTACTTGATTTTTTATTTACTAGCACTTGTAGTATACATTTGATTTTTACGTTCATTGGATTATCAAAAGAAGCTACATGCGTGTACCTTACCCATAATTTATGTTTAAATTAAACGTGAAATATTCGATAGAATAGGTCTATGAGAGTAACATCGTAATTTTCTCCAATAATGTAGTATATCCTTTGATTTATGATTACTCATCAACGTGACATTAATAGACCGCCGAAACTACTATATTAGATATAAAAGTTGTACCTAAAACGAATCAGTGTGTTTTTATGATCTACCTATTTTATCTTTGATACCTACGTTACGTTTTTCGAGGTAACCCATGAGTTCTCGTATTTTTCATTAGGTACGCAGCATACTTACTCACAGCTCATTATGAAGTCGATGAATTGCTATACATATATTTAAATGGTGAATATAAATGAATGGATTTCAAATTAAAATAATTATTTTCAAATGAGAATGAGATAAGAACCATAATACCTTAATTAATTTTGTTATTCGAGTAGAATTAAATACTAGTAGGAACTTTCGAAGGAAATTACAACGAAGCGAACTCGAATAAAATAACTTTTTGTTAAGAATTTCATCGTGTCGGTTTCATTTCCAAAATTTCGCAATACTTTTTAAAGAGCAGATTATAAAATTTGTGCAAATGCTGAATAACTTACGCATAATTTCGCGAATGCTGTTTCAGTTCGAGATAAGATGTACTATTTTTCTCGAATTTAACTTCAAGAAAAAAGGTTTTTGAACAATAAAACTTGACTAAAGTTTCAGAATGGATTGCTTAGTTCATTTTGTTAATCCAACTGAGAGCTTCAACTGTATTACCACAGGAGACGTAATTGAAAGGACTAATTATTGACGTCATACAAGACAACGAAACTTGATAAAATGTAAGAAATTTTTGATATAAAAGTCGTTTATATTTTAAAAGCAATCTCGAATTGAACATAGCAAATCAGTAATAATATAATGAATAAGATGGATGAAAAGTTTTGTGGCAATAAAAATTAATTTTCCCTTTTGAGAATTTTTTCGACGAAGGTTAGAGGCGATGAACTCAAAATTATTATTTTTTTCAATTTACTGGACCCCATTTCAAAAGGTTAATAAGCTTTTTATTTCTTATCAACTCCAGATCGCTTTACTTTTCGTTCACGTGGAAGAAAAAAGAATCGTGGGAATTTTCAAGTTGATGAAGTATGGTTGTATCCTCCAAAAATTGCAGGAACGGAGGAGAACTAGAACGTTGCTGTTCAATCCTCTCCTATTTACCACCTTATCTTCCCCTAGTATAACCATTATAATAAAACAATTCAGGTACCTACATGGTACCTACATAGCCTATATATATATATGCACGAGTGATATTTACGAACTGTAATCAAGTTAAAAAGTTCTACAAATCTCAAAACAAATTTATTTTGAATTAAATGTTTTTAAGTGTATTTTTTCATTTACACTCAAATTTTTAAGAAAATCTTGTGAATTTTCTACTATATAAATAATTAATCCCAGTTGCCTTGTGTATGGAAACATGTTAATTTTGCTATTGTCAAATATAGTAACCTATATTGTGCTTTGTGCCTTTCAGTTTGATTTTGTTGGTGAGGGATATGAAAACTGAAAAGTCCATTCGAGGCTTTGAGTTGAAATTTATATTCTTGAATCATAATGTAGAATGTTTGAACGCTCACTATCCATTTTATATGAATATTTTTCAAATCAATGATATTCGGGTAAAAAAGCTTCTATTGATTGATCAATATTTACTTAATAGCGCTTTTTCATGTTTGGTGACAGCATTTGAAATTTCAAAAATTCCATTTTCTCCATATTCTGTTGCGTAAAGACCAAAAGAACTTTAGCTATCAATTTTTTTGATTTTTTGCAAAAATATGTTTTTCAATTTGCTATAAAACTAGAAATAGAATATCTCACATACTTAATAGTCTAGAAATCAAAAATTTCGCTAAAACTGCATATTGAGTAGAATCAAATTTCTGAAAAACCCCTGCTTTGAAATATTTATAATTATGTAAATGATGATTCCTGCTTCACCTAATTTTGAGTGATTTTTATTCATAGTATGTATTATGTTTTTTTTTAGGTAACGAATATAAATACAAAATAAATGTAGATGAATAACTGTAATGAAAAGTGAGTAATCAACTACAAAATAATGTTCTGAAGCGTAAAAATATGAAGTCTTCTCGCTCTAGACTCTTCTTTCCTGAATCAGGGAGATTGTAATAGCTTAGTAAATTCTTCATTAAAAATTCAGGTAATAAAAGTACTGCGACAAATCTTTGTAAAACCAAACATAAACTAATTAGGTAATAAATTTAATTAACATTTATGTGAAATTTTCGAAAATTCTATTTTCCTTTCCCTTGTTACTGAAACTGAATACAAATAATATTGGAACTCGGCAGTAAACTTGGAGCGCTAGTGTTAGACCAATAAGAATGTTTGTTTACATTCTAAACTGGACCTTTTTTATCAGTAACATATTTTGCTTTGAAAATTTGATGCTGTTTCGCGCGATTTTGCTGATTTTTATTAAAATTATTCATCAGTAATACTGCGTTTCGTGTTTTACTTTCAATTTTGAGAACTTGTGATGAACGATGTCGGTTAAAAGTAAGTGTTCAGTAAGATTAACAGAAGTTGCGCATCCAACCATGGTTTCAAGTGGTTATCCAGATGCAGGATTACCACTTCCTTTTTCATCATCTTGCTCGCAAAGTTATGGAAAAATTTCACTAATTAATGAACAATTTCAATGAAAATCGAATGAAACAGACGTTTTAAATTTTCGAACGAAATGCGTTTAGGGTCGTTTTCACGGTGATAGTTCTATCGCGATAGTTGCTATCGTGACATTACTATCATATAACTATCACGTGTAGACACTCATGAGAGTTCCCTATTACCTATGCGACAGTACCTTTGACTATATACTAGATGGACCGAGCTAGCAACAAGCAAATACCAACCCAAAAACGGTGATACATAACACAGATTTTCTCAGAACACTCGTGACTAAATTCTAAATGGGCATGCGCAAATTAATTTCGCGCTAATAGTGCGACAAGGGGACATCCATAGTACTGCTTAAAATCAGAATAACATGAATGTGATAAAGGACTTCAGGCATGCGCAAGATATAAAGTTGCAACGAGTGTTCTGACTCTGATGCATGTAATGTTTCACCGCAGTTTTCCTACACGTAACTCGGTCCATCTAGTATATAGTCAAAGGACAGTACTATCGTACAATCGCAGCATGCATGCAATAGTGCAACGTGCGATAGTATAAAAAGTCCTGTTTAGAATGTAAACAAATGTTCTTATTGGTCAGTTACACTTAGTTACACTAGCGCTCCAAGTTCACCGCAAGGTCCGAGCCCGAGTTACCATTCATGTAAACTTAATAATTCGTACGTACCTAAGTATTGGTTGAGTTAAATGTATTTCGACGAGGATATGAAAATGTTCCTTTATCAAAATACTTTATATTCAAACCTTGATTCAGTACAGCCAGACTGAAAGGAGGTCATTTTGATGTAGTATGATGTTTAACAATGATTGGTTCTCAAATGGTCATCACCGATAAAATGGTCAAGTACGCCAACTACATTGTCGTTTGATTATTAATGTTTAATTAAGGCGCATTTTCAATCCTCCCCAGCAAACATTAAAGGAGTTTTTTATCCTTATCGTTTCGTCGATATAAGAGGCGAAATTTATTATCATTGCCAACTTATACTCATTAATTAATAGTCGAGAAAAAATTTTAATTAAAATTATCATATAAGCAGTTACGCTTTGACCGCTTTAACGGGGCTAAAAGTCATTTGAATATTGTAGGTTAGTTCTGCATATATTTTTTTCCTTATTTATACCATAAATTTTAATCCTTCGACTCTCCGTACATCCGTTCCCTTAAACAATTAGGTGAATTTAGATTTTACGATATACTTATTCTCGTTACAGTGAATATTCTATATATACCTGCTGCTTAAAACGACCGTAAAATTATATATAAAGTACCTACGTACAATACAATAGGTTAATATATTACTTTCCGAGAAATCTATTTCTATTCGAAGTGTTATTATACGCGTAATATCATTCGCGAAAACGCCTAAATGGGTAATCTAACTTCGTATATGCGAGCAGTGATGTTATATCATTCGCGAAAACGTCTAAATGGGTAATCTAACTTCGTTAATGGTATTTCAAGATCATCGTTTCTTCGTATATGCGAGCAGTGATGTATGGTGTTACATCTACAGGATGTTACGGAGGTAAATTCTTCATCCTTGTAGTTTCAATATTGAAAAATAAATAAATAAAATTGAATATTTCATTGAAAGCTTTATTCTTTCAAAGCAGGTGTGCTAATTCAAATACTTTTTCACAAATTTATCATAATAAAGGCAAAAAATCAATTTTTGAATCAAGGTCAGTTTTTTAGCTGAGTATTTAATTAAAAACGATAGCTATTACAGTCCGCATGATTTGGAAGCGAGAGGTCGGGTAAGGGAGTTTTCAAATCTGCGTTTCAAACCACTTATAATCTTATGGCAAATACACAATTTTTTAGTGTATATTAAAAAATCGCTGAAAATTTAGCGAAAGACTTCTCGTGAAAATATGCAAAACTATATTATTTTTAATTTTTCATCAACTCAAAATGGCAGTTCTCTCAAATTATGAGAGATACTGGAAGAGAAGCAAATAGCTCAATATTTTTGTTCATGGCTTCATAAGAAAGCAAATCGAAGATACCAAAATACTTGAATTTTAGCTTCCCGAATGAATTTAAGAGGAGATGGAGCCAAAAATAACTATTTAAGGAGATTTTGAGTCAAGAAATTTCATGAATTTTCCAGGTTTCATCGTCAAATCGACTTGAAAACTCAAAATTTTTACGTAGAGTAAGTTTAAAATTAGAATATGACTCCTTAAATTTGGTCAAAATGAATAGGAACGAGCCTCAAATACCTCAAACCCCAATTTAAAATTCAGCTCCTGTGATGTGGCATGGGTACTTACGTGGTTTTAATTTTGTTATTTTATCGAATATTAATTACATAAATTACAAATTATAAATTTGTATATACCTTTCACATAATACACAATTACACATATATGCGTTTCTAATAAATTTTAAATCAAATTAGTACTTATTCATTTTTATAACTAAAAAAGAATTTTTTCTTTCGGACTTTTTTTTTCAAGTAATGAATCTTCAACAAATAATCAGAAACTGTCTAGATCATTAATTAAGGGGCTGAGCTTTCTTAAAAAAAATGAGCCCCGCTAATAGTAATATTTGGTAGATATCCAACAAAAAAAAAAGAGTTATGCCTCTTTACGATTTTGTTAGACCCATTGAAATGAAGAGCTGGCTACGGGTCTGAATTAAGTATTGCATACGAATACGAATAGCCAGAAGAATTAGACAGGTATCAAAAATAATGAAATCGAAATTTCAGCCAGTGAAGTGGGAATGCTTTTAAACAGTCTAGTGTAATTTTTTAACCAGCAGAAAAAAAAATTACTGCAATTTTCATCGGTGTTTCTTTTTTTAGAGACATAAGATGCTACCTCAAGTTATTTTTTCTTGAATAATTTGCGGAGGAGAACTCATGTGAAAAAAATGGTACAGTACAAAAATATTCCACTCCAAAGAGTGATAGAATGCTCAGAAAGTTTACTTTAAGTTGGCTCTATTTATATACTCGTTGAAAGTTAGATAATTTA
The DNA here is from genome assembly GCA_009761765.1 of Phenacoccus solenopsis. Taxonomy (NCBI): domain Eukaryota; kingdom Metazoa; phylum Arthropoda; class Insecta; order Hemiptera; family Pseudococcidae; genus Phenacoccus; species Phenacoccus solenopsis. Next base: position 16,521,015 of record CM019753.1, read on the forward strand.
TATGCTTTTGCTCTTTTTTGAAGACTAGGACATCACTTTCGACAATTTAAAACGATTTTGAGCTTGTTGACTAAAATTCCAATTTTATTTCTTATTTTACTGGGCTACGTATCAATGAAGAATGATATAAAGTATCGAAGAGGATGAAAACCCCAATAAAAATACACCAATGAGTTATGTTCATCGATAATTCACCGAAACATAATTTATATAGGATGATTTTATTCTAGTTGGAAAACCATACCGGAATATTTTTACGAAAAACATATTTCACAAGCCCGTGGCATCGGTAACAATCCATTGATGTAAAAGCAAACGGTAAAAATGAGACGCGAATAAATGTGATTTTATATCGAATGTAAGAGAAAAACCTCCACCACTTAGAAGCGTACAACTTCGGTGAAGACTGTAACCGAAACGTCTCCGGAGGCCATTTTGCTAACATTAAGATATGGTCCAATTGAGAAAAAGTATGCTACTTTTCGTATTCGTTTTTCATTCTATTTCGTTTGCATTTTATTCCAACACTTTCGCATTTATCTTATAAATATTTTTTTCACTCGTTTCAAAATATCGCGTTCCTAAATTCTCTTCACTTACTTTGAACTAACCAGGTTTTAGAGTACCTACACTGCATCACTTCGTCAGTAAAATGTCAACTCAACGATTCGCAAGAATACGTAAATGTTGATTGAAAAATTACAAATACGAATGACGGCTGAACAAGATATGCCGTGGAATTTAATTTACATCTGTAGTAGCTAAGTTCAGGTATTATTGCTTTCATGAAGATTTTATTATTGAAAATTTTCGCGATTTTTAACTCCTATTGATGTACGTACTTTACGTCAAACGCAGCTGGCTTCGGCATCATACAAGGCAAAAATTTCATTCGCCTGATTTTCTTACATCATCGACCGTATACAATAATCGCGTCTCCTCTTCAGCGTCCCTCCTAGGCCAAAAAATTCTTATTCGTTGGATGCACGATATCAAATCTATACAGAAAGCGTTAAAGCAATTTTTTTTTATAATCAACCGATCGCTATAGGTAACTTGAAATTGCTCGTTCGTGAAGTTAATAAAAGCTATTTTCTGTCGTGATTACCATTACATTTTGAAACTGCTCGATAAACGGTATGAAAACATAACGTATGGATATTTAGTTGTAAAATAAGGCGTGAAGATATAAAATCACAGGGGTTTGTAAAATCGTATTGAATAGGCGATTCTGTACCTCTGTTCTCATGCGGTGTAGAGAATTCTTTTTATTATTCGCGCATAACGATTTCGTCGCCTCATGTGTTTAGAAAAATGTTCGAAAACTCGAATGAAAGGAATCGATTTGAATTTTTTATTTTTTTTGTAACGGACTACTTAAAAAATAAAACAAGGGTTAAGACTGGGTTCGTGAAAGTTTTTTAATACCCTACTCGCCCTTGTAGCGATTCTTTATTTTCTGCCTGTTTTCAACAATAGCAATATCGTGCGCTTTCCCAATGGCTTCGTAATTCTTTACGTGCGATAAATTTTACGTCGAGGAATAACAACTGATTAGAATTCGATGGAGTTAATATGAACAAAAAAATAACTTTCGCTCAATCATCATTATCGAAATGAAAAGTTAAAAACTTTTTTGTTATTTATTAAATGAAGTTTATTCCTATAGGTGTTTTTTTTTCTCTACTATAAGTGACATTGTTTTTTTATAAATTAAATTTTTTTCAGATTAATTCGTAGTCCAGTAAACCTAGATTATTTTTAAGATATAATTTCAAATAGCAACGTTGGAGAATATCTTCACACATAACATACTAAAAATTCACATGAACAGTAGGTGAACGGTGTAGTTTACAATAATTCAAAAAAGTTTCTTCATTCCACCTCGTCACATATCGACTCTCAGCAAAAAAAATACCTTAGTTTCATTTTAATCTAAATTTTTCATCAATTTTATTCACATTTTTTGTACATACGATAGATTCGAAGTTCGAAAATAACTCTTAATTCACATCGCTATTTCGAAACAGCGGAAAAAAATTTCTCAAAATAACTGCCTAACGGTTGTCTCTTAGAAGTTGAAAGGCAAAGTAATAAAAAAAGAAGGAAAAAACAACTTTTTTCATCATCATACTGTAATATGAGCTCTGTGCTGTAGGAAGTAAAACATGAAAAAAAGTATAAAACTGATATGGAACTTTATTTTAATTCATAAACTCACAATAGGTAATATAATAATCAAATCAAATCTTTATTATCTAATGTTAGAAAATTAGTTTTTATGACAAACACACTGACCGAATGGACTATTATTGCTGAAAATATTGAAGAATGAATGAACACAAAAACAAAAAACGAAAAAAAAAAACAAGACAGACAAAAGCCAAACAACAAGTATTCACAAAATTATTAACTAGAAAATCATAATTAAAAAACGTTTAAATGAAAGAATAATCATGATATTAATACATAGTAAAAATAATAACGCGAACAAACTATATGTGACCGGCTTAAGAATAGGAGAGCGAAGAATCGGAACTTAAATTAACTGGAACCTAAACATTTTTTTTTTTGGAACTTTTATGGAATTAGAAGTTAAATGTTTAAGAAAAATAAAAACTCAAAAGAACTTATTCATTTTATTTGAGTTTCAGTTCCGGATTTAAGTTCTTATTGTTTTCTTACTTATTATTTTTAAAACCAGACAGTAGCATCAAAAACGTATTTAACATAGTTATTATGAATGAACAGAACTTATGAATTATGATGCATGATGGCCAATGGCTATGAGTTTGAGTTGTAAATTGAAAGTGATTATTTAATTTTTTGTACTTCTACATCATTAAAATTACCTAAGTTTAAAATATGTGTAGTCATGTTTTTTTTGTTTTTGTTTTTTTTCCTTCAAATTATGAACTGATTTAGAGTTTATAATGTCTTACTCTCGACACAGATTTCACCACTATGTCAATTTGATGTCTAATAATAGAGAAATCAACGCTGAATTCAATGATTACAAACTTCTTAGTTTCAAAATCAAAAATGACTGCTTAATAGACGTTTTGAGTTGAACTCCAAACAGTACAACTTCAAAAATGCTAAAAATAGTCGTTATTTGATTTGAGAGAAAAATCATAAAGAACTTAAACTGGAACTTAAATTAACTCATACTTTTGGAAAGAATTGGAACTTGAATTGGAACTTAAACTGGAACTCATATTTTTGATAAAATTAAAACTTAAATTAAATTTGAATTTTTAAAGAACTCGGAACTGGAACTTGAATTTTTCATTTGAGTTCCCATCTCTGGTAGAAACAAACTTAAGAACGAGAATGAAGAACAACAACAATGAAGAATTTTCATTGTTCCTAGGGAACAAAACCAAGAAGGAGAAGATACAACTGATATGTTTAAAGAACGAAGTACAAAATGAAAACAGTAATATTTTCATACTGAAAGATCGAAGAACAAAACGAGAACTTGTTGTTCTTTATTCTCAAAAAGTTTTGATTCCTTTAAGAATTAATATTTTTTGTAACTGTTTTTAATGTTAATTTTTCTTTCTCTATATTTAACAATTTTATAATAAATTATAATAATTTAAAAATATTTAAACTAAATTTTTTTGTAGCTTTAACTCTTTAATTTTAATTTCATCAAGAATAAGAACTTGCCTGATTCGTGTTGCATAAAATAATTTTGGTTTCCCTCAATTTTTCATGTTTGTGCATTATACGTTACAAACTGTTGATTTCTCGTGAAGCAATTAGCACGTGAATTTCTGGACTAGATTTCATTATTTTTCAGTCTTCTCTTCGTTTTGTACTTTTATTATTTAAAAATTAAAATATTTCACTATGACTGAATGTAATTTTTTTTCGTTAATCAACTTGAATTAATTAACTTACAATTCCAATAACAAAGCAGTAAACACAATGTTATCAAAAAAATACTGTGCGTCCAAGTGATTCGAGTACAATCAGCGAAAAAATCTCTTTTTCAATAATTTAAAATTGATTTTTTCGAACGCAAAGAAATTGTAATGCAGTTGAAATGAATTTATCAGCAATAAAATTCATTGAAGTAATTTTAAAACGAATTTCTGATTTAGAAATTGTAATTTAATTCTTATTATGTTATCAATAAACTGAGATATACCTATGTTGAAAAACGAGAACAGAACGAAGAAGGAAGAAGAACGAGACTATAAAGGATTGACAGACCGAAGAACGGAACGAAAACAAAATTGTAGAAGTAGACTGTAGAGGATTGAAAGAACCAAGAACAGATCAAGAACAGTTGAGCCATTGAGAATATAACTGGGTCTTAACAAGAACAAAATATGTTCGTTCCTACAACACTTCAAAAATCACACTAACGCTGGGTACTGTTCAAAAAATCGAAAATAAAAAAAATTATATGTATTTACGAACAAATCAGGTAGGCTGTAATAGCTATCGTTTTGAAGTTAAAAACTCAGCTAAAGATGAAACTCTAAACTCGCAATACCCAGCGCTTCTTTTCAAATAACAAAATATTTTTGATTAGCTTAGGTACTCAAAGCATTTCAATTTTCATAAATATTTACATTAAAGTTGATAGTGCAGCTTAGGGGTTTAAACTATGGCATGGAGATCAATAAATAGGTAAATTTAAATTAAATATAATCTAAACCTACGCCTTATTTCACGCGATGTTTTTCACTGATTTTCCATACCAAGTTGCTTGCTAAGTCATTATTTAAAAGTGATTTTAAAAACTCTACAGCTTTTGTAAACATGCATCCAAATCTCATTTCAATGTGCTGTGTGTTTAAGCGCTACTTCTTTTCTTCAGTAGAGCTGTAACTTGAACATATTAACTTTTGGAAAATTACCTTCGCCTTAAGCCGATAAACTGGAAAAATTTTAATGAAAAAGAAGACAAACATTTTTTGATATGGTAAACAGATTAAGGTTAGGTAAACAAAAAATCAAGAGTTCGAACATTATTTTTTCAACCTAATGAACAAAATTAGAAAACATAATTCCCAACTTTTCAATATTTATTGAAATTATACAATATGGAATTTTTTCGAAAAATTAGCTCTTTCTCATGAAAAATTTAGCGTGCTATATTAAATTCAAAATTGATTGATAATTCGTTACATATAGGGGTAATATTCTGATGTCAAACTAACCCCACACATAAAGTTTAACTTTTCTAGATTGATTTGGTGAGGAGATATAGAAGACTCGTAAAATATTTCATGACTAAGAATTTCCTCAAAAAGCTGTTTTTTGCTCTAACTCCCCATAAAAATGCACATAGGAAGCTCAAATTTGGGTATGTTATTGTCCGTGATTCACTCTTTCATATGAGATCAAAAAACAAAAACATTGCGTTATCTGCCTCTTCTCCAGTCCTCCTCAAAATTTTAATGATCAGCCGTGTATTGGAAATATTAAAAATTATGTTTTTTGTATTTTTAAGAAGAGTCTCTCATCAAATTTTGAGCAATTTTCATCCATACTCGCCCGTGCTATAATATGTACGAGATCCCAAAAAGTTGGACATTTTGCTAGATGATTAGAAATCGTTTGAAACGACAAGTTTGAAGACCACACTTTCTCCGACCGCCCTTTCTCTGATCAGGTAGGCTGTAATAGCCGTTTTTTTTTTTTTTTTTTTTTTTTTTTTTTTATTTAAAACTCTTGTAATAATAGTGTGATATGATAAAAATTTGTAGTTTTCAAATAAATCAAAGATAGGTATTCAGTTAATTTTACTAACATTTACTGGGAATATGTACGTATTCATTTTCATTTGAACCGGTGGAATAGGAATTAATAGTACGGATTCCAGCGTTTAGTTCGGTCCCATAATTAACTCATAATTTTCTTCATCCAGGCACTCACAACCTACTTGATCTATTTCCACATTAATCCGCTCAACGCCCGTGTTTTCGATGCAGATGCGCAAATTCAACATTATACAAGAGGAAAAAACCTTCGATTAATTAAATCACGCCGAGCTGACTTTCGATGCAACCAGCATGACATTGAGACATGAGTGCCATTCATATATGCGCTAAAACACCATCTAAATTTCAACTTGAACCAATATATTAAACAGTCTTTTCTTCCACATAAGAATACACGTCGCAAATTACTCGTAGCTGGAAAATATTCTCGTTTATCGGGTAAGAAAAATATCCGCATTCGTGGGCGAAAACAGTCCACGTGATCCGAATCACTAGTGCAACTCGAAATGTGGAAAATTAGATGAAATACGTAATGTAAACGAAAAGAATTTCTTCATTCACGAGCCTGGTAAATTTAATAAAAGAATTTAATAGCGACTACGAATTGTTTGAAATACCACTGACGCGTAGACCTAAGAAAATAGACCATTTGTATGTATTGCATTCGATATTTTCTGCGGTCTACGGTTGAATATTTTAGCCCCTTTTATTTCTCGTGAATTATTTTCATCTATTAAACGTCTTATTGAACGGTGTTTATGGAAATAAAGTCGACGATTTTTCTATTTTCTTCGGATTTATTTTTAATCGTTATAAAAGGCTAATTTTCCCCACCGAAAGAGACGAGTAATTTTCACAAAATCCAGACACGTACGCAATCTCTATTCTAACCGCGTTGTGATTTATTTCGCATCGTATAACTGCGAATGAGGAAGGCGAAAGGATTAAAGAAAAACGCCGATGTTACGATATTAATCGCACCATTCAACCCAATGCCAAGAGAAGAAGCTAATATTGCAAACGAAACGAAGGAAAAGTCGAGTTATAATAAAGTTCAAAAGTTTTGAGGTGAATTAAAAAAAAAAATTGAATCGTAAAACGTAAATTCAGTTACCACGAATGAACCATTTTTTCGTTCTTTTTTAAAAAGACTCGACATTTTTTCCTTCTTCCGTGAAATAAGTACGTTGTAAATTATCGTACGAATTAACACGCCGAATAGAATTTCTGAAAAGAAAGTAATTTACCGAAGGGTTCGTTATTTTAGGCTCATTCGTATCGTCAATTTATTCAGTAAATTAAAATTTTTATCCAGTTGCTGTAGAGTGTCTTCGGATCGAAGTTATAAAATTCCTTTTTCCTTCGTTTAAGCATCGTTCGTGTTTCTTTTACCTATTTAATATGAATAACTAAGTATATTTTGGAATTTGGTTGAAAATTATAAATTTATTTTTGGTTTTAATCGTAGAAACAATTTCTAAAGTAATAAATATTTCTTATGAAGATCAAAAGTACCCAAAACTATGGAAAAGGAAAACGCGATAAATCGCATCAAAGATATTCGAACGAAGCAGCTTGCAAACAAGAAGTAATCTTGGGTGAACTAAGCGTATCCCGGAACAGTGTGATTTATCGTGAGAGGCTCGCAAGTATTTTTGGTTTTATACTTTCATTTTTTGTTTTGTCTTCCCTACCTCTTTCCCGCCTCCTCAGTCTTTCATATACGAAAATTTCCAGCATGTGAGTACGCTTTGTAACAGCGACAAAAAACTTCCTGCGCTCTTTTATGGTTTCCGTTGAGCACATTTTGCGCGGGGTATGGTCCTTGTTTAAAGTCGTATTTTACTCCTCACATGTTACACTTCGATATATCAGCGAAAACGGGGCCCGAAGTACTTGTAATGGATTAAAAAAATTTAACGCGCTATAAAACGATGAAAATGCACCTATTTACAACTGTTGAAGCTGAACCTTTCCAAGCGGATTCATCCTGGTTGTGCTCTATGTGCGATCGACTTAATAAAACAAAACTTCGATGAAATTCAAAAACGCCCGCTCAGTACGAGTTGGCAAGTAAAAGGAAATGCTTTTTAGTCGATCGAGGCCATTTTCAATTGTCACTGACAATTTTCAACTTTATCTTATCACTTTGACGTGATTTTTACACGAACGTTTGACGTTTATTTTGCATGCATGAAAAGTGAAGTATTTGTAGTCGACTTACGCGCTCTTTTTCCCGCTACAAAATGGCGCTAGTCGAGAACTTTATTACCGTTATTTTGGGAAGTTAGTATACGCCATCTATCAATTTGAAATAATACGCTTAACCATGGTTTTCGGTTATCAAACTAAAGCGCAACAGTATTACAGTCGAGTTTGTCTTTACGCCTATACTTAATATGATTGAATAATCTCGACTATAAGCGAAGCAATAAAGCTTTTAAATTTGATCGCCTCGTTTCCTACACCACAGAACTTTGCAGTTTAAATCATTAAAACGTAAACACAGAGATAGCGTAGGCTGAATACATACGTAATAAATGTTTTGAGCAGATGGTATTTTATATGATCTCGGCAATATGCAAATGAGTAAAATATTTCATTGCTCTTTGTATCACGACTTAAACGTTTATGTATGCGAACTTCTTCGAGTTTAGATTTCTTAATGTGTAACTTGGCTGAAGATAAGAGACTCTTGAGTAGCTTTGAACTGCTTTGGAATTTCAGATTTCGTTTCATGATTACGTTGAGTCAGGAGTCAAGTTTTAAAAAATTTGTAAACAATAAAGATGAGCTGGTAGATGTTTTGGAGGATTGTTCTGATAGCGTGATAAGGTGATTGAGGAAGATACACCTTACAAGACAAAATTATACACTTTTAGTTTACTATGCGATGTTTACACAGAATTGATTTGAAACCACTTTCGCTGGGTAGATTTTACCACAAGAGGCTATATCCTAATGATCAGAGCTGGATTTTCTTTTTTCTGTAAGTTTGTAATAATACGTGTTCGTTTGCAGAAGCTGAAAGTTCCAAGTCTAAAAGTTCGAACGGTGGAAAAATAATAAATAAATTAAACTCAATCAAACCCAACTTTGAGGTAAGGAACGTAAGTCTGTAAGTTCCAAGTATGAATGTTCGAACGGTGGGAAAAATAATAAATTAATTAAACTCAACCCAACCCAAATTTGAGGTAAGGAACGTCAAGTCTGTAAGTTCCAAGTATGAAAGCCGAACAGTGGAAAAAATAATAAATAAATTAAACCAACCAAACCCAACTTTGAGGTAAGGAAGGTAGGTCTGAAAGTTCCAAGTCTGAAGGTTCGAAGGGTGGAATAAAATGATAATAATGTAAAAATTGTAGGAATAAAAATAAAATAATATTAAAAAAAATTCAACAAAAAAACTCGGGAGAAAAAAATACAGCCAAAAATCGGTAAAAAAATCCAGTCTGAGATGAGATTTAAGCCCTGTACCTCCAGCATACTAAGCCATTACCATACCACAATGCCATAGGTGGCTCGGCAGATAGGCACAGTCCCACAGACTGCCATGCAAGTTGGTTCCAGGTGTTTCCCTCAGCCATCCCCTCCCCAATGAGACGTCCCTGATCAAGCCTCGCTCCACAGATTCAAAAATATCGAACTGCCACTTTTTTTTTTGGAACAAGTTGCCGAAGGAACTGTGTTCTTCGACTCTTCGAACAGCGGAGTACTCTCAGAAAATTTAAGCCCTAAAGGTCAATCTTTGCTATATTTCAAATTTGGCCAGAATAAAATCGAATATTTTTTATTTCAATCCGATGTATAAAGAAATGTAGATTTCTTAAGAAACAAAAAATTGACTTTGATTTTTTTAATTTTAAAAAATTAAAATTTTTGCAAGTTTTTAAAAAAAATCAAATTTTTGCAAGTTTTCTAAAAAAAAAAAAAAAAAAAAAAATCAAAATTATTAAACTTGATAATAATATTAGTATATTGACTCTAGACAAAAAAGAAAACGATTTGCAATAAAAAATAATGCCGAGTGGAATAAGAAGAGAATTTAAGACAAATCAACTTCTGCAATTATTTCATAGTAAAATACCTAGAGGTAGAAGTCATTTTCAGACGTGGATTTATAGCTGAGTTATCGAGATTCCAGAGTTAATTCTAGGTCGATATCTGGATCGAACAGATTGTAATGAGTCAGATGTGCATAGAAACTGAACAACTCTTGAGCCACTACCAGTAGAACTGTATCAAATCTAGAGCGAAAGAGTTCTCATAGCATGCAATAAATTTTTCGAATTTTTCTCCACTGTATACACCACACAAAAATGGCATTAAAAGAATCTTAGGTATTCTTACTCGAGCCTCGAGCCCCAAAATTGCAAATCCAATCCATTAGTCACTCCAAAACACGAGTGTAGAGAATGAAGTTGGAGATCATTAGAATTTTTTTCTTTTACTTTGTTCGTAAATGAAATATCAGGTGACACAGCTTAAAAATTTTTTTTCCAAACATTTACTCGGACAAAATGAAAATTCTTCGAAACCGAAGCAAATACCCATTTATAAACAACGTACCAAATATACAGAAGTGTTCCATTAACCTATAATCTAGAAGCTTAAAACCCAACAACTTGTATAACTCTAATGTATTCTACACACCTGCGAAAACATTTCGAAATTTACAAAGTTGTTGAAAGAGGATTTCATTACCTTAAAACGCTTATAATCGGGTAATCGAGTAATGTGACGAGAGGAAAATTCTACTTAATTTTATCATAAAAAAATTCCCCATACATGACCTGACCATTTAGAGTTTTTACTAACTAAATGCATGTATCTTGTAATCTTAACTATAAAGGTGAAAAACGAAATGTAGTAGTTGATGAAATAATAATTCTGTCAATTAAATTATACATATAAATGAATGAGCTGCCTTCTTATATATACTATAGGCAACACGTACTGAATTTATTAGTAAAGGATTGGTAGGTACGTTTTGAATACGCTTTTTTGATAGATCATAGAAGTCCTTTTTTTTTTAGAGAAATCATTTAGATAGAACTCTCTATCCAGTATGGATGAACTGAGAATATGTGGTGGGGATTGCAGTGAGGTCTATAAAAAATTTTCAAATCATAATATGAGCATATTTCATAGTTATTAGTACGTAAAACACTTTTTATTATTTCTCCTCATCCATTCCTTTCTTTGCAAATAGTGTTTTGTTAGTAACATTAAATTAAAAACTTTAAACTTTGGAGCCATCCGCATTACCTATTTACTTTGGATTCTGTGTTAGCAATTAAAAAAAATCCTATAAAAAAGTCAGTAACTAAAATAATATTTTTTGCCCTTTAGAGGCATTAAAAAGGTATCAACACAGGGTATGTAATAGGAACTGGAGTGCTAGTTTACACAAATTTCCTAAACATAGAATGGATGTAGCATTTTTTCAAAGTTTCATACAAAAAATAAGAAATAGTAGCTAATTCTTTTCGTCATTTTTTCCAGTTTTTCATTGTTTCTCCCTACCTATTCACTCTGCTGTTGACAATTTTTTATCAGTAAGAACGTATTGTCCACTTCACATTTTGACATAAAAAAAATTTCATCTCACTTCAATAATAAATTAAAATTTTTGAAATTGGTCATTACCCTACAAATATCAAAATATATCTGAAGTCTTTTTATTTTAGCACCTTCAACAATTTAGGGTAGACAAACTATCATATATGAGTGTCACTTGAGAAGCTCTATATGTGTTACGAAGGGGCTTTTATTGAGGTGATACATCATGCTACACTTACCTATTTGGAGTTGAAGTCCAAAACCATCCAGCAAAAAATAAATATAATTATACTTAAATTTGTCAAGAAATAATAATCGTGAAAAACATAAAGAATAATAAATAGATAGACAGATATAATTTATTTGTAGGGTACTCTATAGAGTCATTACAATTTTTTTTTAGATAAATAAGTGAATAGTTTAACAAATAAAAAATAAAAAATAAAATAAAACAAAATTTCAAGTTAAGCAATAAGCATAATTTAATAAATAAAATAAGAATAAATTTTTTGGCTTATTAATAATGTTATTTTCTTTATTTTTAATTTTAATTTTTCCTTTTATTAAAATAATAATAATAATAATAATGTAGTTGAAAAAATATAAGTGATTTGTCAAGCGAATACAATTAAAATATTATTGAAAAAATATTTATTTTTAAATTATAACTTGATAACTATTTTAATATAAATGTAATTATCGCGACTGGTTTCGGCATCTACCGCCGTTTTCAAGCGAAATAGTTGTCAAGTTATAATTTAAAAATAAATATTTTTTCAATAATATTTTAATAATAATATAATTCAAAATAATAAATTTAATTTTGAAATAATTTTTTAACATAAATTTTTTTTTCTTTTATTTATAATTTCTATTTTAGGTGCAAAAATTGTTGCATATCCTTATACAATATTGTTTTCAAGTATAGCTTGAAAAAAGAGCAGCTGGATTAATAATAAAAAATTTTTAACGTATATTTCATGTGTATATAGAAGAATGAGATTAACAGAAAATCGTTTTCCCAACGGGAAAGGGAATTTCATGCTTTTCAACCTTTTAGTCGTTAATTTGCAAAAATTAAATCGATTTTGCATTAAGAGCGGAAATTTCGCCATTTTCAATACACCGCCCCATTTTGGAATATTTTTTCACTCGTAGGTTAAAATAAGCAATTTGTTTACATACGCAAAATATACGATTCTCGCAGGAGCCATATTCTATGAAACAGTCACGCTTTAGTCGACTGCGTGTGAAATAGAGAAACGAAAATTTCATCTACCACGTGAACTCATCCTATCCTACTTGTACCGATATTAATACGACCCTTTTGTTAAACATTTTCAAGAACCTTTAGACACGCATACTTGTACTCGAGAGGCAAATTAAAGATACGCACAACGATCTACTTACATTCATGAGTTGGCAAATTTTCCAAATCAGCCACGGAACTATAATATACTGATATACACATTACACTCGTATTCAAATTTCAAACAAAGTCGTAAGAATGTCTATCACTTATGCCTATTTGATACAAGGTAATAAAAAATATTACTTTTCATCCGCACAACGCACGCCTTTAATTTATGTTCGCGTCCAAGTTTGATAAAAAATAAAAGCTGCACTTAAGAAAATTAAATGATAAAAGGCGACGAGGTAATTGCAGCGCTTGCAGCGTGATACCTATCAACCTTTTTCGCTCACAGATAATCGCCGCATCGATGGTAGAAAAACCTAGCACCGAAAAAAAAGTCGAATGAATTGAATTGGCCGTTGGCATTTTCCCCCTTTACTATCGCTAATTTTTATCCAACTGAAAATTCGAATGCTCTAACAGCCATAACATCCCATTTGTGATTCCGAACGAGTTATAAGCGGATATTAATTTTACACCAGTAGATTTCGTGTTGGTATGCGAAGAAAAATTTTTTCCCTATATCAGTTGACCGAATATTTAAAATTTTACGCTAAATTATCGAGTGATAAGATATAAAAATAAAGCCACTAATGTTAAATAACTGGAAGGCAAGGAAACTTTCAACTCCATTAAATTAAGAAGCTTACAGACGTTTCGTAAAGATTCTTCATCGAAATTTCCTAATCGAATACTTTTTAGCGTTCATTTTCTATTTCGCTCCACCAACATAATATTCGTAAAAAAAAATCTTTCTCGACCATACAATATTTCAAGCGGCTTATAAATAGATTAAACACGTTATAGGGTAAAAATGAAAACCATCATGATTCATATTTTGAAAAAAAATTCAACTTACACGAGATTGACCCTGGCGAGTAATTTTTATCTGACTCTAGATGGGAAAACCTTTCTATATTTTTTCTGTATTCAATACATTCGACGTTTCCTTCATTCATTTATTTCCAACACAATCGTACCTCCAGCTTCTTCGAAAACTATTAAAAAAAATAATAATCGACCGAGGTTTTCAAATGATGGACGTAAACGATTAAATAATTGTATAGGGTTCCCTGCGTATATCAAATCATACACTATGGTTCGACCAAGCCATAAATAATGATGGTGTACATTTTCAAACATTTCCTAAATGCAACTTATATATTTTTTTTTTTCAAAAAGGATAAAAGCACGTATCCGATTTAGCGCAGCTTTAAAATAATGATTAACCAAGTTTTATAAAGGTAGGTAACATTTTGCGTGATCTTGCAAGGAAGTAAAAGTTTCACGTTACTTCCTCGAAAGTGTGTAATTTACTTCTTCCATTATATTTATAAGTTACAGCGACGTATCTACCTGAAATCCGAGGTTATAATCTTAAAAAATTAAACTACATATATTTTCTTTAAAATTAATTGGCCCCTCATTGTCTTTAATTTTAACTTGGAGTATACTTCGTTAATAAAGGTCCGCTCTGTCTCTTTTTCCCGAGATGGCAATTAAAAAAATCTCATTTAATAGCAACTTATTTAGATATAGTCACGTTTTCCCGCCATAAATACCGATACTAGGTACAAATGCAAGTGCATTAGTGAAACTTGACAATCAATGTGTTTTTTTTTATGCATGCCAGTTCCTATTTTTTGCTGAGTTTTTAATTTAAAAACGATGGCTATTATAGACTACCTGATTTGGAAGGGAGGGTGCACCTAATGTCACATTAACGACACCACGATGTATAATTTCATAGGTTTTCTTGGAAACGAATTTTTAAAATGATGCCACTCTACCTGTAAACATAAACAAAAATTAGGCTACTGCGACCGTGGACCGAAAAAAAATTTTGTATAACAAATAGAATATAAGTGGTAAAGTGGTATGGCCCAAATAACGTACCAATGACGCCATGACACATAGCTGAATCGATGAGCAATGTGATGGTAAAGTGGCATCAAAAAAAAAGATGCCACTTTGTGAAAAAGATGCCACTTTCGAAAAATGATGCCGCTTTATGCATAGAATAAATCTATATATATAATTATATTTCTTTCCTCCTCGCGTAGCACCGGCGAATATTCATGAAAATCGCTCAAAATTTGGTAAAAGAATTTCCTTAAAAATTCGAAAAACGTGCTTTTTTGTTTTTCCAATGAACCTCAAAATGGCGGATCACTCAAATTTTGAAGGGAGCTGGAGAAGAAGCAAATTGCTTAAATTTTTTGTTTTTGATTTCATATGAGAGAGTGAGTTACGGACACCAACATAATCAAATTTCAATTTTCCAAGTGCATTTAGAAAGGAGTTAAAGCAAAAAATAGTTTTTTGAGGACGTTTTGAGTAATGAAATTTTTTTAATGTTCTATATCTCCTCATCAAATCTATTTAAAAAAGTAAAACTTTGTGTGTGGAGTTGGTTGATGATCAGAATATGATCTCTTGAATTTGGGTCAAAATGGATGCAAAATACCGGATTATCAAAATTTGAGTAGAATTTGAGGAGCCTCAAATTAGTAAAAATATAATTAATATGAACTCATATTATTACTAGATATAAAAAGTATACTATATCCCAGATTCACTTCCATACATGATATTGGAGGGGAGAAGGAGGGGGTAGCGACTTCAAAATGTGGTGGTGGTACAGGATAGGTCGAAAATTTTCTGTTGTGGTGTCATATGATGAAATGAGCTCAAGTGTTTAACCTTTTCTAATTTTTCTTTCCCAAGTATATTTGGAAGTTGTGGCAAAAATGACTTGTGGAGGGGTAATTGCTACAGGAAATTTTGTGAATCTTTCATATCTCCTCGCTAAATCGACCTAAGAAGGTCAAACTTTGTATATAGAGTTAGTTGATGACCAGAATATGACCTCTTAAATTTGGGTCAAAATGGATTCAAAATAACAGATTGTAAGAATTTAAGAATAATTTGTATAACTCAAGTAGCTATGATATGAAAAATATGTGTTCATATATTTATTACATGGCAAGAAATACTACATTTTTGTTCTAAATTTAATTTCTTAAGTGGTTTTTAGAAGAAATAGGTTAGGGGTTTTCAGATTTGATATTGGTTGTGACCTGTAGGCATGAAGGGGTTAGCAACATAATTTTTAAATCTGAACAAGCCCCAGTTAAAAACTCAGCTCCAATAATGCAGTGTGACTGCTTAAGTATTTTTGTTATAGAGCTAGCTATTCTTAAAATGAGGCATCAAATTCGTACATGAATTTGCTTCCTAATGTAGAAAACTATAACATGACAAAATAATAAATCTACTCGTCGAGTTTGGACTCTAAAATGATGTGGTGATATATGGGGGCTCTTAATGTCAAAAATTAGCTGGACTATTGGGGCAAAAATTATTTCGGGCTTTTCACATGAAATTTTTTCATAAATAATAACTCGCTTTTTTTTAAATAAATAAATTTTTTTTAAATATGAATGACAATAAAAAAAAATATTAAAACAACTTTATTAGACCCTCTCATTGTTGAAGTTTTTTTAATGAGTATTTGATAATTTTTTAATGCTTGAAAATTGGTTGATTTTTCATTTTGAACATTATTTTCATATAGCAAAATTAAGTATTGTTCCAGGCCGTAGCCCATTCTGAACCCTTTCAAAAAAATCCTTCGCATCTTGCCCCCTTGGCCACTTCGTTTCCAGCTTTCGTTCATCCTATCAATACTCGAGTTCGGCGACAATCTGTTTGTCTCAAAATTCAAAGAGGTTTCACGGCCACGCATTCGCTCGGTAAATAATAATCAAATCATAACATCCTTCGTATCCTTCGTTACCTTCAATGGTTTAAATTTTATACCATTTATAAACGTTGATTTTGATTCTCGCACACAAATAATTTACTCGTATAGGAAGCTGACGCGTCGTTCTGCAACAGGGTTGATTGTTTTGTTGACAAACATCTTCATTTTCGCTTTCCATCGTCTTAGTGGCTTCACAGTGTTTTGGCGTTTATGTGCGTTAATTTCATTACGTCATAAGCACTCTCCAGCTGCATATTTACTTCGAGAGATGTTTGTAATTTTGCTCATCTTCATTTATTTATGCGCAATATTTAGTACTCTTCACACGTACCTGTTCGACTACCTTTTCGGACGATAGGGTGAGGTTTTCGTCCAAATAAAATAATGTCGGTTGTTCTGAAATTCTACCAGAATAAAGTACCTGAGTACATGTTTTGATGCTGGATGGGAGTAAGTAATATACTCTTTGGAAATTATTTGGGTTTTTAATGAAGTTGGCGAGATATTAATTGAAATTTTTTCACCCCTAAAATACAAGTTATTATGTAATAAATTTATCTTTTTTGTATTAAAAAAAAAGGGAGGTAAAGAAAGTAAGAATATAATTAATAAAGCTTTAATGGAAAATGAGTCATTTGCATCTTGATTGAAGACATTAATTTTAAAGAAGGAAAAAGGTAAATATGAAATTAATTATACGCTTTTATAACATTCTCATCATTATGTTCTGTCATTGTAAGAACGATTAAAGTGAATTTATGCGTACTTTACGACTATAACAAAATTTAGATGAAAATATTCAATCTTACAATTTCCTTATAACCTGAACTTCTTATTGATCTCGAGATTTTGTTATAGTTATATTGGCAACAATGGCGCATCATAAATTTTTTTAAAGAAATACCTCTATATTTTTTACAAAATTTGAACAGTAAAGGAACATTTTTCCTGTCTACGAGAGTATCGAATATTGCGAATCTTTTTCCCTTTGTATTTTATCGAACGTTACATTTGTATTCTTGCTTACAAAACAAATATAATCGAATTTTAAAAATAAAATTACAGGAAAAAAGTCCTAGTCATAATTGACCCGAAAAATTGACAGTTTGATAAGAAAATGTTGATTTCTGCTTAATTTTAAAAAGCACTATGAACGTAACCGCGTGCTATATTTATTCAGCACGCGTAACGTGGCATCCTTTTGCTTTTTTCTTTGGATATCGAATTTTAATTTTCCATTCCGTTATTACAAACGTCTGTCGAGATATAAAATATAAATATTGAAAAAAATCACCTTATCAAGGCGTTGTTCTTTTCTTTGTTCGTGTATTTGACGTCAGTGGAAAAATGAAATTCGTAGGAAAAAGGAAATAATATTCTTTAGCAGAGGTACAAATTATATCAAAAACTAATTACAGCCTACAAGGTTTTTTAGACGTAATAAAATTCGTCTAGAGAGAAACAAGTAAGTATTTAGAGTTGGAATTCCCTATTAGAGTATTCGCGTGGAATAAAAAAATTGTTTATTCAAATTGAAGAGCTGTGAAAGTAAGCAAACTCCAAACCGTTCCTGGTGATACTATCAAAGGGTAGGTACCAAAATTCAAAAAAGTCCTGGTATTACTAAAAAAAAAAAGTTTCTCATGGTGTGTCCTGTGCCCCTAGTCCCCTACCTACATCGAAATAGCTTAAAATACTTGTGTGGGGATTTATTATTACAGGTACCTAATAGTACCTACTTATTACTTTGGTTTTAAAAAAAGGTTTTCAGGGATTATAGAAACTTTAAAAATTGCTCCTCCGACTTATTGTAATTTTTAAAAATATTCTGGTTGTATAAAAATTTATCTGTGAATTATCTTTGGCCATTGCAGCAGTACAGAGGAAGTTATTTAAACAAGTAAAAAAAAAGTAAATCTTTCAATAATTATCATTTTCTTCATCAAAATTTATAGTATATTCCATAACTAGGGAGGTAAAAGTGATTCTTAGCGAGTGTGAGGTTTTAACGAGCGCAAATATGAAAAATAGTTCTTTAGGGCATTCGAAAATTGCAAAAGTTATTTTTCAAATTTTTTAGTGCTTCTAAGAATTTGAAGATTTAATTTTTTTTCAGGCATTTTTTAAACATTTTACAGGACTCTAGTATATAAGTTGAAAAATCATTTTGAAGTTTATTGTTATTTAAAAAAAAGTTCAACGTGTTTTAAATTTAGAAAATAATTAATTTATTTATTATGATTTGAAAACCAAATTCAGAGATGCTAAAAATTTGAAAATTTATTTTTTAAAACTGTAATTCAAAAAAAAAATTACATGTTCTAAAAATATGATGAATTAAATTTTTTCATCCATTGAAATTAAAAAAAAAAAAATGATTTAAATGTTGTAAAAATGTAGAGAACTTTTTAAACTTTTTTTTGTGCTCTTTCAAAAGCATATAAGAAGTTCATAAAATTTGAAAAATCAAATTCTTTAATTTACTGTTATTTTTTGCTTCTGTTCTTCTATTTATCATAACTTATACTTTTTGTAATTATTTTCTCTATTGATTAAAATAAACGAAATAAAAAGGCTGCACTGCTGTAATAGGCTTAGTAAATTAATGACGCCATACGCCAGTACAATAAAAAATAAATAAGAAAAAAAATAATGATTTTAAAATCAAAGTTTTAATTTTGAACCTTAACATGGTTCAATTGTTTACCACTTACACATTACACCATGAGAAAAGTATAAGAACCCTACAGACAAAATTCAGATATGTGTCCAGGGTTACCATGGTAAATTTGCGTTAGTGTGGTGTGTAATACATACCATACTAAAACAAATAACCAGGGTTAGAACCCGGGTTGAAGTGTGGTACTAGACCAGGGTTACTCTGGAAATGACCAATACATCCACAGTGGTAATGAGCATAATCCTGGTCATAACCATGAGCACCCTGGGCAAAGTACCAGGGCATGATGTTTGCCCCGGGTTGCCCTGACCATAAACAGTATGTCAATACCAACGATGTGCTTTGCTTTGGTCTTAGCCATGAGCACCCTGGTAAGGGTACCAGGGTATGGCATTTGCCCATGGTTCCCCTGATCATAACCAATTTTACAATGTACATCATCCTGGTTATACCCCTGGGCACCTCAGTAAAGTACCCGTGCATTTTACATGCTTGTGTATTGTATTGGTTGGGAATCCTGTTATTATTTATAAATCATACGACGTTGCGATATTTCGATCAGTATTATAGTTATTATATCTTGTTTTTTTATTGTTAAGTTTTACTGACATTTTATTTTTGGACTGATATTGTTTAATTTTTATTCGAATATAAGGTAAGTATTACAGAATACTAAATTTAGCTTAATTATATATGTAAAAGTAATTGTAAGATATTGAAGTTAGTTTTGAATTTGCATGATTGTGGGTAGGTACTTAGGTAGGTGTACATTTGAATATGATATATTGTATAGTTGTAAAATATTTATTTATACATTTTATAAGTAGGTATTATATTAAAATGATCGCTTCATCTTTGATTCACAACACGTGGTTGTGGTTAGTCACCAGCCATAGTAAATGTGTTATGGCTGGGTATCTGGTTACCAGCCATTCGTCGTTGGTCAAGGTGCTATGGCTGGTAACCAACCATTTCTAGTTATATTAAGGCGGTGCTTTGGAAAATAATAAGTTGATAAATGCTAAAAAGTTGTTTTTTCAATAAAAGAATGAAAGGATTGGAAAAATAAATGCTTAATTACTCAATTTCATTGGTAGCATTTTTCTCAAAAGTAACGCAACGAAATGATTCTAAATTATAATATATAGTTTTAGAGACTTTGTTTGAGTAATTAAGAATTTATTTTTCCATTCAATTTTTTAAAATAAGATATATGTAATTAATAATGGTGTACGTGATCTAATTTCAGATGCTGAATAACGACGCTTATAAGGAAGAAAAATAATATTTTTTATACGATAGTATTTTTAAAAAATTATTTGCAATACATTTATAAATATAGATTTTAACATTTTCTTTGATATTTTAATTTATAAAAAAAAAAAAAAAAAAATGTGAAATAAAATTTAAAATATATATAATTTCATGATCGCCAGTGGGACCACTTTCCTCCTACTGCGGCCTCTTGATAAACGAGGAAAATAGGCAAATAGCACCGGGGATGTTCTAATAATCCTATGATATTTTCCTTTCACAAATTTTAAACGTTAATATAAATTATTTTTTCGTTTAAATAAATTATTATAATTAACGTTTGAGATTTGTGATGAAAAATGTCGTGGAATTATTTGAATGTAGCTCAACCAGCGTTACCATGGTACTTTGGAACCAGTGCGACCAAGGTAGCCTGGAACCAACGCGACCGAAGTAGCCTGGACAAAATTCGGACCTATGATAACATTGGTTACCAGTGGGACCATTTTTCCAGGCTAACGACCCTGGTTTTACATATTTCACAACCATGGTGACCATGGTCTTACTGGTTCCAGCGTACCATGGTGATGCTGGAACCAGTACAACCAGGGTAGCCTAGACCAGCGCGACCATGGTAACTGTGGTTATAAAATGTGTATAACCCGGGTCGTTAGCCTGGAAAAGTGGTCCCACTGGTAACCAACTTTACCATAGGTCCGAATTTTGTCTGTAGGGAAGCTGATTTACCTATAGCTGCAAAAACCCTTGATCCAACACTGAAAAAATCATACGACCTAGAGATGATCATGTTAACATTTTTACCTATCGTAGCAAATAAAAGTAAAAATAAATTGTGTAAATTTTGCTAAGCTTTATATGGCTTTATACAACAAATTAACGCTTAGTTCGACGTTAAAAAAAAATACTGTATCCCATCTTCACTATGTAATTGATGTCGTCGATCCAATAAACTGTTTTTTACAACAAAGCAAGAAATTCCATTTCAATAAATTCGAAACATGAGTCCATAAAGTCTCCTTAGGTACAATTTCCCCTATCTTCTTGGCACGTCTGCGAAATAGATATGTATTTCGGACAACCCTCGGCAGACTTGTAAGCTGCGATATATCATTCACGTACGAAAAGGCGACCCAACATAAACGAGAAACAACGCTAGATCATTTATTAAAAATCCACACGCCAACGAAAGCCTCCGCGGGTTCGCCAAACAACGTCGGAACTTTTGTTAGCGACGATGGCATGTGAAATACACGAATGCACAGTTTTTAACGCGCATGGAATTATGTGCTGGAGATCGCTGGTGTAATATTTTCTCGCGAAACGGCCGCGAAATATCCTTTTTATTAAAATGGAATATTATCCGTACACGCGACAGTACCAGTTTTAAATAAAATACTCTTCGTCTAGGCACCGAGCCCGATGTTTAATATGTCACTCGGTTTAGATTTAATAATATGCGGTGTTCGGCGTAGAAATAAGACTTTTTCAACAGCGAAAAGAGCCACAAAGATGTACTACCTTTGATATTAAATCGTCAAGAGGATTTTACTCTCTAGAAATTTTTTTTGTCGATATCACGTGGTAGAATTGAATAAAAAATATTAATAAATCATAAAATTAATAACAATAAACATAAAATAATATTAATTTACAAGGTGTTTAGAGATGATCAGGCCATTGGTCTGGCTTCTTGTTCCGTTTGCAATCGCTAGCCAAAGCGAGTATACCTATGTAGTACTCTTACGAGTATTAGAATGTTAACCAAATGCGAACAGGAATGAAATTTGTTTACCTTAATAATTCATTTTTTTCTCTTAATTAATTTATTTAGAAAAAATATTTTCATTACATAAAAACTAAATTTAACAAAATTGAAGCTAGCCCCTTTGTGCGCATCTAACACATGCGTAAGTTACTAGACTATAATCTCTGCAAACGACGATTATATTATGAGGGAAGTTACTGTTGGAGAACACTGTAACTATGCATCCGTCTATACATACAGTGCCGGAGACAGCCAGTTCATTATATTTTGTAATGAATAAACAAATTAATCCCTCCTCCACCCCTTCAACCTATTACTTTTTCTTATAAAAATTGATTTTGATTATAAAGTATCTATAATAGGTATTGTATTGTATAACTATGATTAGCGTTACACTCAGTGGCAACCACGTACTGTCACTGGTAGCCATTCCATATCACTAGAGTAGAGTTTTTAATTGGGACTTGTTCAGATGCGCAGGTAAATGTTGTTAATCTTATAATTCCCTTCAGTTATATCCACTACAAGTCTGAAAACACCTACCTATCCTTTCTAACACCAAATTAACGATAAACAGTACTTCTTACCCACAAGAATTACGCATGAGAGCATATTTTTCAAATTTCAGCTCTTCGAGGCTAATCAAGCTTTCCTTAAATTGCGATCATTCACGCATTTCAGGTATATTTTTACTCAAATTCAAGAAATCATATTCTAGTTTTCATCTGAACATAGGTAATATTGTAGGATTTAATAGTCGGCAAATGAGCAATTGTCGACTGGGCTCCAGGGGAGGCTACAGGCCCCAGGCTAGAAGCCCTTTGAGTAATCAAACGTATACACTTGCGGAGAAAAAGGCCAAACGAGGTTTTAAAAGTGATTAATTTTAATGCAGGTACTTACTTAATCATTTTTTAGTGAGTTTTTCACTTAAAAACGATAGCTATTACAGCCTACTTGATTTGATAGGATGAATTCTTCAGATGTTTGGTTTTCAGACCATTTGTAATTATTTGGCAAATGTCCAACTTTTTTGTACATATTTTTCCCCCAAGCGTAAGGCCGGGCGTATTCATGAAATTCGCTCAAAACTTGGTGAGAGATTTATCTTAGAAATGTAACAAAATTACTTTTTTGTTTTTTCGATAAAATTTAAAATGGCGGATCACTAAAATTTTTAGGGAGTTGGAGAAAGGCCAAATACCTCAAATTTTTTGTTTTTGACCTCGTGTAAAAGAGTAAGTTACGAACACCAACATATCCAAATTTCAGCTTTCTAAATGCATTTTGAGGCGAGTTATAACAAAAAACGACTTTTTGAGAAAGTTTTGAGTTATGAAATTTCTTAAATCATCCATTTCTCTTGACCAAATCAAGTTATAGAATTAACTGGTGACCAGTACATGACTTCTTGAATTTGGATGAAAATGAATCCAAAATGGCGGATTATCAAAATTTGAGTAGAGCTTGAGGAGCCCTAAATTAATAAAAATGTAATTAATATAAACTCAAGATTATTGAGGATAGAAAGTCTAATATATCTCCGATTCATCTCCATGCATGATGGAGAAGGAGTGGTTATCGGCCTCAAAATGTGGTGGGTACACGAGATGTCGAAAAATTTTTTTTTGTGGCATGGAAGTACCTATGCTTTTAATTACCTATCTGATTTACATGGTGCTTAGTAGTTTCTTTTTTGTGGTACCAATGTATATTTTTTATTGTGACGTGTAAAAAAAAGATCTTTCGTTTGTTGAACACCTTTGCAGCACATTTGTCGACTGATCCTTTTCCTTTCGATTCGCCGCTGATACGAACAATATTCTAGCTTTTTTAGATCGGTTTGGTATGGATGTATGTATGATTCAAGAAATTATACTTCCTCAAAAAAGCGTTTTTTGTTCCAACTCCCCACCATATTCTCTTAGAAAGCTGAAATTTGAGTATATTGGTGTCTTTGATTCACTTTTTTATACGAGACCATAACAAAAATGTTGAGCTATTTAATCTCCCTTCGCCCTCTCCCAAAATTTGAGCGAACAGCAATAAAGTGAATTAAAAATCCAAAAGAAGCATCCATGCGTATTCAAATGAGGGTTCTCTATCCAAAATTTGAACGATTTTCATTCACACATAAAGTATGCGCCAAAAAGTTGAACGCTTTCAGTTTGACTGCAAATAGACTGAAACGCACAAATTCGAAGACTCCTTCGCCCAAAACTGCAATAGCTATCGTTTTCAATTAAGAAGTCATCTAAAAACGCAACGTAGGAATAGTCACGAACTATATTGTCCGTCCAAAATAGCATGAGCTAAATTGTGTCAGTTGCGCTAGCTAAAAGCCAAAAAAAATTTCAAATTTTTTTTGGTTTCCCAAAATATGATCAAACCAAAATAATAAGATGAGAATATTGGGAATGAGATAATTGTTGAATTTCATTCCACCAAGTATAAAACATCCATCCTGTATAACAGATAAGAATGATTTTTATAGTGGATAAGTCATTACAGAGTATTTATAATGACTGGTCTATTTTTCTAATTGGTCATACGTCACGCTTGTAACAACCAATCAGCAAGTTGGAATGTAGTAAATTGACCTCGAGCCCTCGACTAACTCGTAAAATAAAAACACAAATCAGCTAATGATTCAAATCACAAACGAATTTTTGTCGTTCGCTGAAAACTGAACGATATTATTTAGAAAGGTAATAGAAATGAAACTACCTACATTTTATCACATTCTAGCGTTATGATTGGTCATTACGCGCGCAACATATGACCAATTAGAACATAGACCAGTCATTATAAATACTCTATGACTAACGCTACACTGCCTTTGTGTATCGCCTTTGTGTAGGATTTGGCAACGCTGAATCCTCGTCCAGCGATAAGCCTTCTGGACATGACGAGTGGGGAGTTTTATCCCAACATCAATTGATGTTGGTTTTATCCTCGTGTCCTAAGATGTATACGACCGCGCATTAATTCCTTATCTATGATCGACTCTCTTACTGCAGTTTATAGATACTGTATGTGCTTTTAATATTTATATTCATGCGACTCATGCGTTGTTGTTTATTTACACTGTAATTGTTAATACATAAATAAAGAGCTTTAACTCCTTGTGGTTTTTTCATTGTGCAATATAAGACCAACTAACAGAAGAACAGCAAAAAGTTCGCACTTTGGTACGTTTAAGATGTTTATTGATCGACTCTCTTACAGCAGTTTATAGATATGTGCTTTCAATATTTATAATAAGACCAACTAACAGAAGAACAGCAAAAAGTTCGCACTTTGGTACGTTTAAGATGTTTATTCATTCCTAATATACTCTTGGTACAGTTCACGTATGTACTTATTTGTCGTCGAGTTGGTTTTGACCTGAGTATTTTCATGAGTTTATTCAATAATGAATAGATTTTAATTTTGTGAGTTAACTGGGATTAAAAGTTATTGTTGAAACATAATCTAATAGCATGTTGGACGTGTTTGTTTTCGCAAATCAAAAAGGATGAAAGTAAACAA
The DNA here is from genome assembly GCA_009761765.1 of Phenacoccus solenopsis. Taxonomy (NCBI): domain Eukaryota; kingdom Metazoa; phylum Arthropoda; class Insecta; order Hemiptera; family Pseudococcidae; genus Phenacoccus; species Phenacoccus solenopsis. The sequence continues at coordinate 16,546,752 of CM019753.1, forward strand.
AATCTATTTTGGCAGACCCTGATGATATTTCGTTTTGGCTTTCAGCGATGCATTTCCTACAATTTAGCTCATGCTATTTTGGACGGAAAATACGTTTCTTATGTGGAGAAGTGATGACTTGTTACAACGGAATGAACCAGACCAAAGAACAAGCACCAAGTAATACTTGTCTAAACTCTTATCTGTACCGATATCATATTCCCATTTGTGGACAAACATAACTTAATAATAAAACTTCGATTCCTACAATTTAGCTCATGCTATTTTGGACGGAAAATACGTTTCTTATGTGGAGAAGTTGGCTTTCAGCGATGCATTTCTACAATTTAGCTCATGCTATTTTGGACGGAAAATACGTTTCTTATGTGGAGAAGTGATGACTTGTTACAACGGAATGAACCAGACCAAAGAACAAGCACCAAGTAATACTTGTCTAAACTCTTATCTGTACCGATATCATATTCCCATTTGTGGACAAACATAACTTAATAATAAAACTTCGATGCTATAAGTTCGGATGCTTTTGTTTTGTAGCATGTTTCTGTGGCTGGTCAAGTATTAGTCTAGCGGTACCCAGTTTTATTCTAATCTGAAGTATGACCAATCATTTGCCAAACTCCTTACACGAAAACAAATTTATTTCGTTAAATAATTCATAAGCGTGAGTAAAAGTGATTACAGAAGCCACCTAAGAACGATTACCAATTCAGTTGTCGTGCGAATAAGTAGAGAATATCATATGGATATCTGAACACGTCAAAAAGCATCACAGATCATCAACAAGAAATACTTCAGTGTTCAGTAGCACACCATTAATGAAATATACAACACTGGTAATTCTAGCAATAACTTATCATTCCTCTCTCTCCTTTTCAAATAACGTATATACTAAAATGAGAAAATAATCTATACGCCATACTTGCTTATGGATTCTAAATCACGAGAGTGGGTATCGTAACATGCACCCATTTCGATATGTGAAAACACAACGCCAACAAATTGAAGCTAAAAGCTAATTTTCCAACACTTCTGTGTACTCGTGAACGATAAAGATAACTCGAATTGTAATCGACTCCGCCATCAAAAGAAGCCACCGATATAATGGAAAAATTGAAGGAATAAACGAGCATCGTATACTAAACCTCGGACGATATAAAAGTTCTTTGAAAATGATTAATGTGGCTACTTGATGCTCTAACGCGAATCGACCACGAAAACGCTATCTCATTTTACAACATGTAACGGTCAGAAAACCTAATGGAATGAAGTCAACATAAGAAATAATGTTTCTTTGACATAAACCCCGGCCTCTTATTTTGCGGACAGAGAAAATCCTATTAGATGAACTATATTTACGAAATATGTCATCTTTATACGGAGAACACGAAACGAAATTTTTGTTAAATTTCACGGCGTTCCGCCAAATACGTACTAACGTTTTTTGACGGTTTTTCTAACGCAATCACGTCGTTTTTGAGAATTTGCATTTTTTCGTGGGCGTAATGGTGAAAGTTTCTGCTCGGAAATCGGCTTTACGTATTATAGCGAGAAAATTCGTCGTCGAGTTCGTAGATGAAAATTTACTATAAGTGCACATTTCGCCTTCGGTTGTCTAATATTTCGTAGACTTCGATGGCGCAGAATTCAGAAGGAGGCGAAATAGAAGTTGTACATAAAAAAGTATAAATTATCAGCTCGCGAAGATAATATTGAGGATGCATTTCAACGAAAATACGCATCTACGACATTTCTAGTCGGTTATACATACGCATTAGCTAACATGCTGGAAAAGGGGGGAGGTCGTATTTCGCAAATTCATACATTCCGGTAACTCCCCATAGGAAATACCCTCGGTGAAATAATCTGAGGCGTGGTTAACGTAAGGGATAGTTTCATGTACGCGTCCAAATACCGAGTATTTATCAAAAGTGACTAAAATTCAACTTACGAATATGGCTGCAACCAAAGGTTGTAACTTGAGACGATATTTTCCTCGTTTCGAATTACCCTACGGTAGCATTTCGCGAAATTGTTGCTCTCGTTATGCCGTGCACTCGGAACCGCGGCAATTTTATATCCCTATGAACTTACATGACCGGAAATTTTGAAAATACGTCGCGAATTCGCCATTCTTTATTGTTTATTCCAAACGTAGCTTTTCCTTTACAATTTCCCTGTGCTCTTTTTCATTTAGATAACGCGTTCGTATTTTACGAGGTGTTTTTCTCTCTCTCATCGGCTGCTGCTGTTCCTTTTGTTAGTATTTTTTTTATATCTTTTCGACGAGGCAAATCTTAATTCAGCCTTCTGTAGAGCAATAACTGAAATATTATTGTGTTGGTAATATTACCGATTATTGTATAATTTTCGTGATAAATATTTGCATTCTTCTTTCAAAAATGAGACGGTTAAATTCTCCATGTTGAATAGAAGTTAGAGAACGTAGGGTGGCGGGAATTCACGGGCAGAAAATTCAAAACTGTCTGAGGAAATCTTCAATAAATAATATTTAAAAAAATCAAATATTCGTATAGTCAACATTAGTAATTCCACTAAAAAAGATTTCATTTTTTTCAATATCAAAAAAGAAGAAAAAGAAAATCATCTGTAACGTTATTATTAAATTTTTTCTCGGCAATATTATTTTTTATTATTATTTTTTTTTCGCAACTTCAAAAAAAATGTCTATCTTTGTCATTCGTTACGAATTATATGATAAAAAATAAAACAGCTAAATAACGTGCGGATTCACTTTAATTATAAAAAATCAAAATTATTCCTCGACGTGAAACGTGACCCGCCGTGACAATCTGGAAATAATAATTTAATGAGTTGAAAAATTTTCATTTTACGTCACGTCACTTTTGCACAAAGATAGCGAAGAAAGAAAACAAAAAAGTTCTTACAACGAGTAAAAGCATAAAAGTACGTAAAAGCATTGTCGCCAACGAGGATGAATAATGTCTTTAATTTTCATCTCATTTTTCTTATTTCCAAACCCGTCACCACCCACGAAACTCGTTTCAAATATAATGGTTGTATGCAATTCTGGTCAACTGCTTATTTTCATCGTGTGACATCAATTTTTATCTTTATTTCGACTGGAAGAGTTATGAGAGATCCAATAATGTGTTAATTTGAAGAATAAAATTTGTTTATGTAGAATGAATCATGAATTTTTGAGTCATTTGAATTAAGCCAGTGAGAATACATTTTATGTTCAACATCTTCTCTAAATTGATTTAGTTAAAAAAAAAAATTAATTACGTTGATGAAGATCAAATAAAATGATGTATAGTTTGCACTTCACCGTAACCGATTTCTGCCTTATTTGATGAAAATTTTTGAATTTTTGTTTAATTACTTCTTTGGATCTCAAGCGTAGAACAGATATTTATACAGAAGTACTCACATCAATATAAGTTCCTTCATATTATAAAACTGTTCATCTCTTCATGTGACGCTGATGTATGATAGTTGGCATACTGTATTTACTATAGGGATCGCAATCCAAAAATTGTAAAAATATTTTTATATACTTTGATAATGGTCAATGTTGAAAATTAAAAGAAAAAAAAACGTTTTGGAGATTTTAAATCACTATCCAGATAACATACACTCTGAGTGCAGGATGGTAAATGCTTCATTATTTTGAAAATTTTTTAAAAGCATTAGTAAATAAAGCACCTTTCAAAGGTATCAGCGAATATGAAAAAATTACCTATTTTTTCCATCATCATTCTTTATCCTAACTTTTTAGCTGAGTTTTTAACTTAAGAATCATAGCTATTTCAGCCTACCTGATTTGGAAAGGGGGGGTAGGGGAGGGTGCGGTTCTCCAATCTTGGCGTTTCAGACCATTTATAAGCATCTGGCAATTGTCTAACGTTTTGGTATATATAGTATATACATATATTTTTAGCCCAAACGTAGCGCCGGCGAGTATTTATGAAATTCGCTCAAAACTTGATGAGAGACTCCTCTTCGAAATATTACAAAATTACTTTTTTTTTTAATATATAATTCAAAATGGCGGATCATTTAAATTTTGAGGGGGGCTGGAGGTGGGGCAAATAACTCAAAATCTTCATTTATACAGGGAGAGTAAGCCTAGAAAAATGCTTAACTGAAGGATGAAAGTTATAAGGAAAAATCTTAAAGCTGAAATCTAATCTTAAAGCTTAAAGGTATTTAAAACATAAGCTCAAAGTTAAAACTTGAATTAACAATTTTAATATTGTAAATATCGAAATCACAGTTCAAAACTTCATGAGTATAGGAATTTAAAATTTAAAAATTTCAGTTTCAAAAAAAAATGAGTATTGAATTTAATAAGCTTCATTTAGATAAAGAAAAAAAGTTTAAACTTGAACTTTAATCTTAATTCTTTTTTAAACTTAGAACTTATGATAAACTGGATAAAAGTCTAGCTAATAGCTTAAAATTTGAACATTCAGCCTGACTTAGCATTCCTGATTTAAAAGATAATAATTATACTTTCAGGTAATTTGATCTATATTTGTTCTAAGAAAACATAAGAAATGTCGATTGAAAGTGTATACATATTCGTGGTGTTCTATTTCGAGCGTATCACCTGTAAACCTCCAATAGAAGAGCTCAAGTTACATACATGTATGGTGGTTTGCTTGTTCAAAAATTTGAAGGGGATGAGGTATACAAAATTGAAAATAGTTTTAATTATAAGAATGATCCAGCTTTGGTAATCTATAAATGTCGTGAGCTGTGAATAGTAGGAATGTGTGATTTGTACTAACATGATTACAAGAAAACATACTAATATATGACGTGATAATTACCAAAAACTATCCTGAAAAATAGTAAATTTTTTTGTAAATATCTATGTAACTTCTGAAATTTAAAAATTTCTTGATAATTGTGATTGCATGTAACACAAAATTGTGATCGATGAGAGCTGCTTAGATTGCTTGGATATTGAGAAAAAAAATTAAAAATTGAAAACTTTTTCTATGTGATTTTCAATGAAAATAAAATTTGAACGTTTTTACGCCACCTGCGCCATTCGTGCCAACATAGAAAGCATATAATGTTGTTTTATTCGAAAAAAATGTGTATGAAGCAGAAGCGCTACCACTAAATGATGACTAGGTGAAAATTTCAGGTGGGCTAAAATAATCATGTTCAGGTGCTTGAATGTGGGGGGGGGGTAAAAATATACGAATACGGGAAAACTGTTGTTCTTTGATTGCATGAAAATACAAAATTTCAGTGACTACAGACGTACAGTTTTCTCCTTTTTTGACTGGTTGGGCCAGAACTAGGTCAGATGAACGAAAATTCAATTCGGTTCTAAAGAATAACAGAATCCTTTGAATGACGATTACGTACACATAAACTGGCGTGAATGGTTGTGCATAAAAAATCGAAAAACGCCATTTGACAAGAACACTCACACCGATACGAAAATTCTACCAGACGTAATTTAATTTTTCTCCGAGTCCAGCTCAAAGGAAGCCGAATGGAATTTAAAAAAATGTCATCATGCATAAAAATATGAAAAAGTTAATAAAAACTTTACAATAATTGCACTCCAAGAAACCGGAAAAAGCCTTTAGTTTTAACAAATAGTAACTCGCGCAAAGTAAAAAGAGGAAAATTTAATTTCCCTATTCCACCGCCATAAACAATCCGACTAAAAAGAAAGGAAATTAATGCAATTATTTTCAAAACAAAATAACCTTAACGAAGGATTGGTGAAGGGAATTTAAATGACGTTTTAAAAACTCCAAATGCTTTTTTCGCGCGAGATAAAGGTCGTAAAAAGTTATCGCTAAGACGTTTACAGTTGGACGAAATTTTGAAAAATTCCCGGCCAACTTGAGCAGATTTAGATCATTTTTAAATAGTTCGTGTCATTTTTCAAATGGTTATTCGTTTAGGATTAGATTGATAATTTCTCGCGACATTTAGCACTCTGCAAAATATGTCCATCATCGTGAACATTTTCAGCAGCCACGTCAAAAATGTGACTGATTCTTAATGAGTAATTTTTCGTGTTTTGAAAATTGAATAAGATAACAAAGCCTTTAAAACGCGTGTTTTTCTTCATTTTATTATACTGGGCGTGTATAATTACTACGATTGTTACACCCAGTGTTGAGAATTTCATTTACCTTCATTTGTTTTTTATATTTTATTTTGTGAATGGAAGATAGGATTTTTTAAAAGTTGGATTCCAAAATTAACCAAATTCGTATTTAAGGTAAAATATTCTATACGTGCAGAATATTTCGAAACAGAATGAAGTTAGAGAGATAGAATAATGTATTACAAATGCTATTTCAAGAAATCAAAATTATTGTAATGAATTTTTCATAATTATTTTATTTAAACATTATGAAAATAAAAATTAAGTAATCTGTAATTTTACTTTACTTTTTTACTTTTTTTTTTTCGTTCCGTGTACAGACAACAAAGGCCAGAGGCACGGTAAAGGAAACGGTTAAATTAGTGGAAGGAGGGCGGAGGATCCAAGAAGGAGATAAGATTGTTAATTACGATAGGGTCATCTTTGAGGAGAGATGGAAGGGAGACTGGTAGATGGAATTTTGACGAAGGAAACGGTACTTCGGGCATTGAATGAGAGCATGATGCACAGTGATAGGTTTATCACATGGAGAGCACTGTGGTGGGGGTGACTTGTTCAGTTAGATGGGAATGTGAAATTTTTTAATTTACTAATTTATTGGCACTATGAGTTTGAAACTATCGAATCAACTTCAGGTAAATTAAAGATAAGGTAAGAAGAAAAAAAAAGAAAATAATAAAATACCAAAAGATGTGTAGAATGTCATTATAAATATATAATAGGAATTACATCGCAAATAACTATTTGATTTTGGGACTATAAATAAATATTGACTAAATAATATTTAAAAAAACACTCATAATAAATGAAAAATATACATTATTCCATGATATAAATGCATGCAGTGGCGTCCACAGAGTTTTGAAAAGATAGGACAAGATATATGGAACAACTTACCGTCCCCCCTCCCTGGAAAAGACACACCTTACGTTTACTCACTCAAATGAATCAAATGATATTCCAGCTTTAGTATCAAGTTTATAAAAGAGATTACTCTATGACCCCAAGCGACGTATGAAACCCACTATCCGCTCACAAAAAAGATGGAACAATTGTGTACCTTTTTTCAGCTTGTAACAAGCATATGTCAATGTCACTGACCGCTTAGCATGTAAAGTGATATCAATATTTGAATTCAAAAACATTTTTCAAACTCGTAAAGTATACTTAAGAAATATTCGATAGTAAAAAAACGTCAGACTTTTACGTAATGACCTTTGATTGCGTAGGGAAGTTTTTCAACTCACCCCTTTTACCGTACCTATTCAGTATTCGCCATAATGAAATTCTACAGCATATTGTATCGAACGAAGAAAAGACGGTATTACGCGATAAAAAAGTATCGCAGCGAAAAGTCGAAAGAATTATGAAACGTTCATAATGGCTTGAAGAATTTTTTCATGAATAGGAGTTAATGATTACACATGACTGTAGCTTCCTTGCATGAAGATGAGTTAACCTGTCAATGTATGTCCTTTTTTCCCAAGCAGTGAAATTTTGATCAGTTTCACATAGATAGAAGATAAATACCCCGGGAAAGTAGAGGTTTAGAATTTTTTGAATGAAGAGCTGCGTCTACTCAAACGACAAATTTCCGAAATATTGTTCGAGTAGATAAATGACAAGCTTAAGTTGTTAAAGTTGATGACACCGATGACAACGATTTCATATTCGTGTCAATTTTTTTCATTTTTTCATATCGATGAGGGTTGAGGAAATTGTTGATAAATTTTTTGACGTTGGTGTAAGGTGATAATTTAATATTGATGTGCCCTCTGGATGGTAGGTTAAGTAATACAAATCTATACAGTCATCTCGAAATTCATTAGCTAACTGTTGAAATCATTTAGTGGATAAAACATTTGATAAAATTTTAAAATATTTTTAATTACGTATAGGTAGGTACTCGAGGAGATTAAGAATTTTTATAATTCATTATGAAATTCTAGAGAGAAAAAAACTATAATAAAAAGCATCAATCAAAGCCATCAAAGGGATTACAAAAAATCATAGCCAGTTCAATCTCCTATTTTACACTATAATTTATTTTTTCTGCGCGGCGAAAAATAACATACTTCTGTATTCGTACAAAAACCTCGACAATATAGGATACCCTACTAATGAGCTGACAAGCATTGTTCGCCGCGGTTCGGGGATAAAAACAATTTGAAAATTTTCGGCGAACCAGGCCGCGCTGAAATCAGCCGCCGTTGCGTCTTCCATTGTGTAATGTTATAATCTGATTAATTCTAAAGAAAATTACTAATATTTCGCTCGAGAGAAGTCCCAAAACGAATGTATCTTCTGTTTCTGATGTGCCTTCTCAAAGCGTTTGATTTATTACCAGGGAATTAGGCTTTCATTATAAAAGCATTTGAGAACGTATCTACGCATCCGCCCATCAGTGGTCGACATTTATTGTATCAAACGTTAACAAAGATCCGAAGGTATTAAGATTTTTCTCTCTTTATTAAATAGAAATTGGGATGTAAGTTAAGCACTATGATGATATTACCGCATTATATGTAGGTGATGAATTCGTATATATCGCGTTGAAACATCTAATTATAATTTCAGCTTCATTTAAATCCGAGTTTATCGTGAATTAACAAGGTAGTAATAGACAGAGCAAGTTGTTAAGGAAAAGCTACCGCTGATTATTCTACCGTCATTTATCTCCGTTGGCCGTATGGTGCGGTGTAATTTTTTCCATTCGCGTCGACGGTGTTAATCTACGTATTACACTTAATAACCAAACAACAATGTTAATTTCCGTTTATTTTGGTAATTTACGTTATCGACCTACGGTACCTCGACGGTGTAAATACGACGAAATAAGCTGCTACAATGCTCGAATTCAAATTGCTTCTTCGTCGTGTGTAATTTGTACGTGATACCTTAATAGAGCGAATTTATAGTTTTTTCGACCTACCTACGTAACTGTACGAAGACAACGTTAGCGTTATCGATGAAATGTTTGTCACTTCTTATAGTCAGAAATTTCGTTAAAATTTTCACCATTAATCTTGCATATCTTCGATATAGGTCTATACGTACTGTTGTGACCGAATTGGGTGAATGGCGTCAACTCACATTGCTTTTCATTGCTACATCTTTCATTTCATCCTTGAAAGATTTATATAGTCTTGATGAGAACTGATAAGGAAATACTTTCCTTATTTGATTTCCCATTGGTATATTTTATGCCATCATTCGATAGACACTGGACAGAAATGAAAATTTCATAGAAATTTTTACTATGATGAATCAGCATTAAATTGTCTTTTTTAAAACCGTTTCACGATATTAAGTAGATTATAAACGATATGAACCTTTGATTTCATTTTTCGCATGAATACGAAAATCGACAAAAACAATAAAATATCTAAAACTATGCCTTCATAAATGATAAATGATCTCTTTTTTCCATTCCTACGTACGATTATATTTCTGCATTAGATATATTGTATTAGCAGATTCGAAATTTTGTTACGACGATTACGCACTAGTGCTGTACTATGAAATTACATTTTATAACTATAATAAATGATCAGCACCTATACAGCAATTTTAAGAATACCTACCGACACAATGTATCTAAATAGAACATAATTTAGGTTAAAAATGATTGGTAGGTAATTGTATTGTGTTAACAAGAGTTACAAAGAAACCTCCTTTTTTGTCTTTCTCTCTTTGCCTCTTTCTCGAGAAAATAGATTTAATAAGTAATGTGTCGTAATAATTAACTTACATATACCACGTTATGCGATTATTCATTTGAGCTTCATTTCCACGATACACTCTAACCTTTATGTAAAGAAATAAGTTATCCTTCTGCGTTAAACTCAAACTTTTCAGCTTCGTATACTGAATATGTAAATTCGTTCAACAAGAAATAAACCTTTCACCTCCTCACCCACGATAAAATTTTCAATTTCATTTTGTTCTATAATGCTTACATCTATCTACTTATTACTTTACTTCATCTACATATTTAGCTGCGAAAATTATTCCCTTAATTGAGACAAAGACTCGAGCATGCATCCAGCGAGTAAATTCTAAATGAAAAATAGTAGCATACCTGTAGCTGTGGTATTCTGTGTAGCATACAATTTTCAACGTGACATTTATGTAAAATTCTTGTATAAAAATGCAAATTTCTTAAGTTTGTTGGATTTAATGACAATAAATAATACCTATGTATTGCTATATGTCATAAAAACACGAATTGATGAAATTTCATTAAAAAAAGGATAAGACATAATTTAACGAAATTTACTCAAACTGATAACATTCTATTTAACTTGATCAATCCGTGTAAATATGTATGATAATACTTACTGTGCATGCATTTAATGAATTGACATCGACACCGTTGACATACGGCATAACAATTCCTCTATTTTACGCTACTTTTATAACACATCATAAGGTTGTCCTGATTTTGTATATGAAATATTATAGGAGAAGTGTAGCCAACTTATTCTTTTTGATAAAGTATTTTAATCTTTGCGTCGCGTATCAGGGTATGGCGGATTCTTGCTCTTCATCCTTCAGCGATCAATCATGAACGGAAGTATTTTTCTACGAATCTTCTTATTGCCTTCTGAGTTGTAAGCATTGTTGTTATTTTTTTTTTATTGGGTATTTTGGCTAAATACTAAATAACTCCTCTAGTGGAAGTACATGAATATACTTAGTTGTTCGATGTATATCATGGTGCGGTGAAATTGATGTGTTTTTTCAACTAGTTATTCTAAAAATATGAAGTAAAACTTTACGGAAACAATTAATAAACACAACAATAAAGTTCATTTTTCAATATCTCAATCGAATCATTACGGGTTTTTATTTGTTAAAAGATGAAAAGTAACCTAATCAAACGTTTATAATCTTGTTTCCAGTTCGTTCTATAATAATATTTACATACATGTAAAACATTCAGTTTGTATGAATTTCCTGCGTTTTTTGTTACAGATTACTCATCTTCTCAAATCTTATTCTCTGGCTTCCCTAGAAGACCGCACTACTGAAGAATTAACTTCGCGATGTTAATAATTTTGCTGTTCTTCTTACTATCAAAATGTGTTTACGTTTTCGGTAGCGAATACACGAACATAACTTCATACGACAAAACTCCTAAACCGAAATTCTCCAATAATTCGCTCGATGAAGACTACCCGGATAACTGTACCAACGAATATTGCATGTCCAATGAAGATTATTTTGATCTTATCATCGAACATATTTTACCCACGCCGTTCGAATGGGTATTAATTGGAATGCATGTTATTACATTCGTCGTCGGATTAGTTGGAAATGCTCTGGTTTGCATAGCTGTGTATAAGAATCGTGGCATGAGGAATGTCACTAATTACTTCATCGTGAATTTGGCTGTGGCAGATTTCATGGTTATATTATTCTGCTTACCTCCGACTGTTGTTTGGGATATAACCGAAACGTGGTTTATGGGCACAGTACTTTGTAAAATCGTCTTATATTTTCAGGTACGTAAATATATTTATTTTTAGAGGTTATCTACCTACGCTATACTATACTTGGCGGTGTGCGCTTGAATGATTACTCTACATCATGAGAGAAATCGTTCTTGCATACAAAAAGTGTAGTTAGTGTGTGTATAGAGATTTTTGTTGACTGTTGACTGATGGGTTACCTTCTCATTAGGGATCCTAATTTTTGACTGTTTACTAGAGTTGCCCAAGTATTTGCGTATCCGGATATAAACCGGGTATAGTTTGTTAAAGAAATATTAGGAGCGCTATATGATTGTATTCTCGACAGTTTGAATTTACCGACCAATATTAAATACTGTTAAGGGTGTTTTTTAATAAATTTGAATAATACCCAGCGAAAGAGCATGAAAATCTATCAACCTTTTACTAAAAATCGTTATTTTTGAACATAGGTCCACTACATTCTCACTGAGTAGTAGCAATCTATTGAAATTTAAAAATTTGATATCTACTAAATCGATCAACTACCCAAACAAAATATCATTCTATAATGCCTAAAATTGTTATTTTCTGTCTATTATCATTATTATAGATATCCGGTTTCAATATCCGGATATCCGGATTTATGTAAACAAAAAAATCCAAATACCAAGTACCCGGATACCGGACAACACTACTGTTTACACAGTTGTTAAGCTATTCGCGCATATATTGAGGAAGAAAAGTCTCTACATCAGTGATCACATGACTTCACTAACACAAGGGCAAGTTACAACTGATAACAATAAAAAGAGAAGTGCTCCCTTATATTTGTAAAGTGTCACTCTTTCCCTTTTTCATTCGCTATCATATGATCCTTTACTTTTTTTCTTACTTGAATTTTGAATATGTATTATAAACATTCACACTACTGCATAAAGATCTGCATGCTTTAACGTTTCCACATTTTTAACTGGTTCATTACTCTGCTTTAGTGCCCTCAATATATAAATCCATTAGTAACATCATTTCTTTCTTATATGAGATAGAAATAGACTATTGTATCTTTTTATATACATTTTCAGAAATTCAGAATTCGTTCATTAATAATGTACGTAATTGCAGTTAAATTAAAAAGAAAACTTGATGGATTAATACTTAATTTTGAGTCATTTAATGAATTAAAATCAATTATAACGAATTGCAAAACGTCACATTATATCCACATTGAAATTCAATTACTCTATTAACATTCTTGCTGCGCTGCAATGTTTGATGCATTGGCGCGAGAGATCGGGAAATTATACGAACAAACTGGCACCATGGGCTCCACTTCAAAGTGCTTATTTCCATTAATTTCGTACCGTAGGTGTGATTGACTTTTTAATTAAATGTAAGTACTTCTTTACGCATTACGCTAAAAATCATTTTCAAAAAGCAAAAATTTGTTCTCAGTTTTCTGAAAATTTTAATAAATAAAATAATTTCAATTTCACATATAGTTAGAAAAGATTTCCATTTTATCGCATCATTTTGGAAATTATT